>JARJLF010000433.1:0-200159 GCA_029378395.1 Mycena leptocephala
CCGTAGACCTATAGAAAATGGGGTGCATTGATGATATATGTATATAAAGTGTGACTGCATGCAGAGGTTCGATTATAAAAAATCAATTCTGTATCATTGAGACATGATTGCAAACAAACAACCAGCATAAAGTAATAGCGTTATGTGGGAATGAAGCCATTTTTTCTGGGTCTGAAAGTGATTTCAACTGCTCAGAAGCCATATAGGTTAGTTCTCCCACCTACAGACCTTGCCAGGGCCAGTTGGTTGTGAAAAAGCATAGAAATTGATGGGAATTTCCTAAAAAGGAAAGACAAATGATCTTGCCGCCACTGTAGCAGGTGCGTAAAATTCATAGACCTTCAGAGTGCACCAAAGACCAACATACTCGTTATGACCAAAAGTAAGCGGTAATTCGGTTTTAACAGCATCTGACCCAAATTTTTCCCATTCTTGTGGTCAGATTATCAATCTATGAAGAGTTTGGCATGTATTGGCGCACTTGAATCCGAGGTGCAACATCTCATACCAATTGTATTATTAAATTTGGAAATTGATCGAAAATTGAGGATATCTGAGGCAGAAAAGGCTTTCTCTGACATACTTCTGAAACTGCGCAACGAACGCTGCATTCGGGGCGAGGCGCCAATTACAGCCAACGACAGTACCGAAGGCGCGATCAATTTTTTTCCTGTTTGGGATATTTTCATAGAATTCCCCGTAGCTCGGTCAGTTGACGATTGATTCAGTTGAAACATAGCTAGATCTACTCGACTAATTCATCCGGAATTAGTGATAGAAAGAAATTGATAAAATTGGTTTGTATTGGGCAATCTAGGATTTTTGGCTGTGTGAGACAGGAATGTGGTCTAGCATGGTCACGGCCCGTCCAATAAACCTAATTTTATGGGAGGGAAGGCTTACAGTCGCGGCAAGATCATTTGCATGTCCTTTTCAGGAAGATACGATCAATTTCTACCCCTCGCGAGCTCTAAAGCCAGGGAAAATGGTATGGGAATCCTCCATGAGTATATATTGAAGGTCTGGCCGGTTATTTTGGGCCACAACGGGCTATTTCCCGTCATTGAGCAAAGATGTCAAAAGAATGGTTGTCAGAAATTAATGCTGTACCCCCGAAATAATACTGGCTGCGGGATGTCTGAGAAAATTATAGAGTACTAATCAGCTATCTAGTATGCTTCAGTTTGCTGTAGAGCTGGCACAGACCTGTTTATGGTGGGAAAGAGCCAAAATTGATCTTATCTTCCTAAAAGGAAATGCAAATGATCTTGCCGCGACTGAGATAGAGGGAGTCAAGCTTTGTGAGCATCGAGAGGTCGAGCCACTTTTTCGACTTTGCGAGAGAATTTCTTTCGGCAGGCGCAGCTGTTTCTGCATTTCCAGGTTCGGGGCCAATCAGATTAGAGGTAGGTTCGCGTCGGCGGTGCTGCTTCCGGAGGGCCGCCTGCCAATTATTGCGACTAACTCACAAATCACAGAGCAAGATGGACGGCTGGCGGTGGACCAAAAAACCGATGTTGCTGAACGATTTATCGAGGCTGGTTTCGCCACGGCATAGCTTTACTTTCAGCGAGACAAAAGAGCCGACTTCGGGCAACTGTTCGCCAGAACTGCCCTGGCTCCGACGCTGCGTCTTGAACTACGCAAACAAAGAATGAGCCTCAGACAGGACAGTAGGGACAACACCGAACATGCATGTCCGAGATGATCACCACAGTGTACTTCGCATCACCCAGCTTGAGCGTCAGGGTCACTTTCGCAGTGTGCGGTTGTCCATCCCACTTCGGTAGCATTACCTGCGAGCCAGTGGTGTACTCGGAGTAGTCGTCGTCGTCGTCGTCGTCACCATCATCCGAGTCCGCAGCGCCGCCACGGAGACGTGCCATCGGCTGCTCAGCAGATACAGTAAGTCGCTGGTCAGTAGATACAGCTGCAGTAGGGTCAGTGGATACCGGCGGGGGCTGCTCAGTAGATACAGCAGCTGGGGATTCCATTTCGTCGGACTGCGCAAAGCCGATTAGGGGATTATCCGTACTCGAGCGGACCATCACCGCAAATCCGGACGCCTCCACGAGCGCCTTCGCCAGTTGAGGAATCATCGCGTCAGCAACCGAGCCGAATACCGCCAGGGCCGATTCGCCAGGTGCGAGCTGCACGGCAATGGGCCCCTGGAAGTTGCGCAAGCGGAGCGACTCGAGGAGGGGGTCGTCGTAGTGTGATTCAAGCCACGACACAGCGTCGTCCGGCGAGTGCACGGACATGGTTACGCCGCCCTCGGCGAATTCTCTCTCCAGCGTGGTCGCGTCTTCGCAACGGAACGCTGGTGCAGTCCTGCTCAGGTTCGTCAGAACAGGGTCAGCACCAGGCGGATATTTACGTACGGGAGCGCTGGAGCGTTCCCTGGCAGATATATGATGGGGAAGTGCGAGGGGGCAAGGGGTGAAGCGCTCGTTGCTTCAGGGCTACCAACCTTTTCGCTTGCAATGTGGCTCCCGGAAGCGCGAGGTGGCGGCAGCACAGCTTGAGGTGTTGCGGAATCCTCGGAAGGCATCTGAGGGATGACCGAGATGCCCCACGCGGTACCGCCCTTGCCTTGGTCCTCTTCAGCTGGATTGAAGCTTTCTTCCGCCTCGTCCGCCTCATCTGCCAATGGCTCGTCCGTCCTCACCGGTTGTTGGGTCACATTCAAAGAATCCGCCCCGTGCAACGTGGTGTCGTAGAGTCCCACATTCGCAGCCTCCTCGAGTAAGAGCCGGTCAGGAGCAAGCCATGACGGAAGAACATGATCACATACTTTCTATGGGTTGGGCAAAATCGAAGGTGGTCAGCGACAAGCCATGACGGAAGACAGCGATCACATACCCTCTGTGGGCGGGGCAGAGTCTAAGAAGTCGAAGGAGGTCAGGGAGACGGGAGGTCAGCGGCAAGCCATGGTGAAAGAAGGTGATCACGTACGTGCTGCAGGCAGGGCAGAGTCGAAGGTGGTCAGCAGCAGGCCAGGGCGGAAGACAGCGATCACATACTACCTGCGGGCGGGCAAAGTCGAAGAGTGGTCAGTGGCAAGCCAAAACGGAAGAACGCGATCGCATACTTCCTGTGGGTGGGGCAAAATCGAAGGTGGTCAGTGACAAGCCATGACAGAAGACAGCGATCACATACACTCTGCAGGCAGGGCAAAGTCGAAGGGTGGTCAGCGACAAGCCATGGCGGAAGACGGCGATCACATACGCTCTGTGGGCGGGGTAAAGTCAAAGGTGATCAGCGGCAGGCCATGGCGGAAGACGTCAATCACATACGCTCTGCAGGCAGGGCAAAGTCGAAGGGTGGTCAGCGACAAGCCATGGCGGAAGACGGCGATCACATACACCCTGTGGGCGGGGCATAGTCGAAGGTGATCAGCAGCAGGCCATGGCGGAAGATAGCAATCACATACTAGCTGCAGGCGGGGAGAAGTCGAAGAGTGGTCAGCAGCAAGCCATGATGGAAGAACGTGATCACATACTTCCTGTGGGTGGGGCAAAATCGAGGGTGGTCAGCAACAAGCCATGGCGGAAGACGGCGATCACATACCCTCTGTGGGCGGGGCAGAGTCAAAGGTGGTCAGCAGCAGGCCATGGTGGAAGACGGCGATCACATACTAGCTGCGGGCAGGGCAAAGTCGAAGAGTGATCAGCGGCAAGCCATGACGGAAGAACGCGATCACATACGTCCTGTGGGTGGGGCAAAATCGAGGGTGGTCAACGACAAGCCATGGCGGAAGACGTCATTCACATGCCTCCTGCAGGTGGGGCAGAGTCGAAGAGTGGTCAGCGACAGGCCATTGGGGAAGACGGTGATCACATACAATCTGTGGGCGGGGCAAAGTCGAAGGAGGTCAGGGAGAAGGGAGGTCAGCGGCAAGCCATGCTGAAAGAAGGTGATCACATACGTGCTGCAGGTGGGGCAGAGTCGAAGGTGGTCAGCGGCAGGCCATGGCGGAAGACGGCGATCACATACTACCTGCGGGCGGGGCAAAGTCGAAGAGTGGTCAGTTGCAAGCCATAACGGAAGAACGCGATCACATACTTCCTGCGGGTGGGGCAAAATCGCGGGTGGTCAGCGACAAGCCGTGGTGGAAGACAGCGATCACATACCCTCTGTGGGCAGGGCAGATTTGAAGGTGGTCAGCAGCAGGCCATGGCGGAAGACGGGGATCACATACTAGCTGCGGGCGGGGCAAAGTCGAAGAGTGGTCAGCGGCAAGCCATGATGGAAGAACACAATCACATACATCCTGTGGATGGGGCAAAATCGAGGGTGGTCAATGACAAGCCATGGCGGAAGACATCGTTCACATACCTTCTGCAGGCGGGGCAGAGTCAAAGAGTGGTCAGCAACAGGCCATTGGGGAAGACGGTGATCACATACAAGCTGTGGGCGGGGCAAAGTCGAAGGAGGTCAGGGAGAAGGGAGGTCAGCGGCAAGCCATGGCGAAAGAAGGTGATCACATACGTGCTGCAGGCAGGGCAGAGTCGAAGGTGGTCAGCGGCAGGCCATTGGGGAAGACAGTGATCACATACCTTCTGCTGGGGGGGCAAAGTTGAATGGATGTCAGCGACAGGCGATGGTGGAAGACAGCGATCACATACTAGCTGTGGGCGGGGCAAAGTCGAAGGGTGGTCAGCGACAAGCCATGGCGGAAGACGGCGATCACATACCAACTGCAGCTGGGGAAAAGTTGAAAGGAGGTCAGCGACAGGCCGTGGCGGAAGACGGCGATCACATACGTCCTGCGGGGGGCAAGGTCGAAGTCGAAGGCAAAGTCGAAGGGTGGTCAGCGACAAGCCATGGCGGAAGACGGCGATCACATACGATCTGTGGGCGGGGCAGAGTCGAAGGTGATCAGCGGCAGGCCATGACAGAAGAACGCGATCACAAACTCCCTGTTGGTGGGGCAAAATTCAAGGGTGGTCAGCAACAAGCCATGGCGGAAGACGGCGATCACATACGCCCTGTGGGCGGGGCAGAGTTGAAGGTGATCAGCAGCAGGCCATGGCGGAAGACGGCAACGACATACAAGCTGCGGGCAGGGAAAAGTTGAAAGGAGGTCAGCGACAGTCCATGGCGGAAGACGCCGATCACATACGTCCTGTGGGGGGGTAAGGTCGAAGTCGAAGGCAAAGTCGAAGGGTGGTCAGCGACAAGCCATGGCAGAAGACGGCGATCACATACGCTCTGTGGGCAGGGCAAAGTCAAGGAGGTCAGTGACAGGCCATGGCAGAAGATGGCGATCACATACTTCCTGTGGGGGGTAAGGTCAAAGGGTGGTCAGCAGCAAGCCATTGGGGACGAAGGCGATCACATACAATCTGTGGGCGGGGCAAAGTCAAAGGAGGTCAGCGAAGGCCATGGCAGAAGATGGCGATCACATACTTCCTGTGGGGGGCAAGGCCGAAGGGTGGTCAGCAGCAAGCCATTGGGGACGAAGGCGATCATATACAATCTGTGGGCAGGGCAAAGTCAAAGGAGGTTAGCGAGAAGGGAGGTCAGCGGCAAGCCATGGTGGATGACAGCGATCACATACACTCTGCAGGCAGGGCAAAGTCGAAGGGAGGTCAGCGGCAAGCCATGGCAGAAGATGATGATCGCATACGATCTGTGGGAGGGGTAAAGTTGAAGGAGGTCAGCGAGAAGGGAGGTCAGCGGCAAGCCATGGCGAAAGAAGGCGATCACATACGTGCTGCAGGTGGGGCAAGAGGTCAGTGACAAGCCATGGTGGAAGCAGGCGAGCACATACGTTCTGCGGGTGGGGCCAAGTCGAACGGAGGTGAGTGGCGAGCCATGGTGGAATACGGTGATCACATACACTCTGTGGGCAGGCCCAAGTCGAAGGGAGGTCAGCGACAAGCCATAGCGAAAGTGGTCACTAACCATGAAGACAGCAAGGAAGTAGCTAATAGTAAGTGAAAGTGAGTAGGATGTGGTTAAGAGCAAGAGGAGATCATCATATGGGGGGGGATACTATACTCACGTGGTCCACAGGCTGTGTTAGATCAGGCGGTGGACACATCATACCCTCTGTAACACATGACACAGACAAAGACGATGTTGCGATGTTCCATGGTCACGTGCGACGCCGTTCCAAGTACATCCGGCGCCTTGTCGGATATCCCGGTTCAAGCTGAGCACCTTCCTCACAGAGGAAATTCAACGACCCAGACAAGACCCAGACGACAAACACTACCTCTGACGGTCGGCATTATGGATGGCTCCAGTGGTCTTCGCGTTCCCACAGTGGTGAGAGTAGAAGGAGCTTATCGGAAAATGTCACGAAATCCAACGGCCGGCATTATGAGATCAGCGAAGAGTGAGTGCGTGCTTGTGCGGTTCACGGCCAACAAGAAGTCCCACGTCACGCAAGGTTGACAGTTGGTTGACAACCATCTGGCCACGTACAGGTGAGCGCTGGCGGTGGCGCAACTCGAGGCCTGGTTACAGCATGATACACGGTGGCTTCTTTGCAAGTCCGAGAGGCCCCCGGTCACTACCTTTGAGGTCGGTCGGATTTTTTTTTTTTGGATTTCGACTGATTTACTCTATATTTTGACGGTAATACGACCCTGGGGGTCGCGAAAAAAAAGAGAAAATTGCTCTGATGCTGGAATTGTCTTAGTTTGGTGCCTCCGCATCGCACCAGGTGGTTCAAAGCTTCTGACGATGGCTGGTTAAAAAAAAAACCCCCTCTGAAAATCGGTCGTTGATTCACTCTACGCACCTACCGACCTCAAAGGTAGTGACCGGGGGCCTAGTCCGAGGCGCAGACGAGCCAAGTCTGGTGCTCAGGGAACACGGAGTAAGATACCGGAATCTGGTGTGGCGAAGTAGTGAATGTACTAAAAGAAGCGACGGAGTTGCAGGGGAGGCGCAAGCCATTTAGATGCATACATTGCACCGGAAAGTGGCGCTTGCATAATACTTGAATTGAGATTGGCGCCGCGTGGACAGGGTTTTTAATCTTGTGCCCCAAAACTCACGCTTTGACCGCGCGGGAGTAATATGGGCATAAGGAATGGAATCTCGAGGATTATAAAAATTGGTCTGGGTGAGGTCTCGCCATCGAGCCGGCTGAAGCCCAAACCAAGGGTGGTTGGTTGTCAATCTTGACAGTGTCGACTTGAACCAGAGCTTGAGTCGTCTACGGGATCGCAGGCTGTCAATCAATCGCATCAATCAACCTCATCTCCGACGCCGTCACAGTCACACCACCATGCAGGTCGACCTTCTGACTCACGGCAGGTCTCCTTCAATCGCTCAAGCAGGCAACTACGCGCCCATTCGCCGTTCGAGCTACCCCAACTCCGAGTGAGCACGCATCCTTGACTCTCATCCAATTCAATGCACATCCGTTCTTATCGTACGCCACCATCGGCTGTATACGCATTACACCCTCTTGGCTTCTCGTCTCGTAACCCAGACACCCATCCGTCTATTTTCGGTACATGCCGCTCGAATCGCCTCGCCATCCACCACCCACTGCTTCCGCGCTAGCCGAGTTCGGATTTGGATGGTAATGCCGATGATACAGGACGCGGATGCAGACACCACCGTCCCATTGACTTGCGTACTTTCCACCGCAACGTGGCGTCCAGATTGGGAAATTTGATCGCGGCACTGTATCCGGCGATCTTTCCGGCATACTTCGGCAGTTCAAGCGAGGAAAAGGACGAGTCACTGCGTTCTGACCCGTCCTAGACTCAGCTGAGGCTAGGTGCTGTAGGTTGTGCCAGATGGACTTAGGTCGATGTAGGTCCCTACACAGCCCACCATCTAGCCGACTACACGCAATGCAGTGTTGGGAATTAAGAAGGGCAAATTTTCATCTTAAGGCCTTAACCGTAATTAGAGGGGTTGCGCAGGAGCCACGGAGCCACGGGGTGGCTCTCGGACCGTGCGCAAAAATAGCAGGCGAGTGGCTCAAAAGAGCCACAACGAGTCATCGACGTCATAATTTGGCGGTGGAGCCACTGGTTTGCGCACGGTCCGAGAGCCACCCCGTGGCTCCGTGGCTCCTGCGCAACCTGTCTATTAAGTCTTAATTAAGGGTGCAAGTTAAGGGCGAAGTTAATGGAAGAATTCTTTTTTGCGGCCGATGTGAGAATACAGCAGGAGTCAGCTACTAATCCTCATAATCATCTCCCGAGCCTGATAATTCACCATCGTCAGGTGCCTCATCAGAGTGCTCTACGGCCAGGAGCTCCATAAGTAGCTGCTCGCGGTTAAATGTGGGCCGGCGAGTGCGATGGTGAGCAGGATGCGGCGCATCCTCCCCAAAAAGCTTTGCCAACGGGAGAGGAATCCAGTCATCATTAGCCGGGGTCACCGGCGCGTCTTCTTCGTCATCACTATTCCCGTCCATCTCCTGCGCATCCATGACCCACTGAAGAAATACCTTTCGCCAACCTGCCTTCGATTTGACAAAGACCTGTCGTGGTTGCGCCTCCAAATTGGCTTCATCGTTGCTCTCGAGGGCATCCGCATATCGCGGGACAGGTAGAAGATCCTTCACACGTTCTTCAGAATGATTTTGACGCTACTCGCGTTCTTCGAAAAGGCCTGCCTCGGCTTTGTGGGAAGCGCGAATGTCTGCACCAATCTGTGTAAATATTAAATGTTTGTTTTCGAAAAACATTGACCCTGGACTTACCTTCGACATCTCGCCAACCTTCTGGGTTCCTAAGCGGTTGCGGAGACGAGTCTTTTTGATTTTGAAGTCTGAAAAATCGCGCTCGTTTCCTCCCTGGTTGATGACCATGCCCAATAAAAGAATTGCGAAGTCGGCGAGCTCGTGAAGGTCTGGATTGGTAAGGTACTGCTCCCAGACTAGGATCGGATCGTTGCCCTGCAGTGCAGTCAGTATACAGGTATGAGAGTCGAAATTTAAGTTCATGGAACTTACATTAACGCTCTCAAAACACGTACGAGTTTTCACCCAGGGGGCAAACGGTCCCGTTGAAGCGAGATATTGCAGGAATGACTTCAACACCTGGGCTTCTTTTTGCTTCTTGTTGTCCTGCAGCTGAATCTTCTCCTCCTCGGATAAGATACCCGGAGGAGGACGCGATTTCACGCGACGATACAACTGCAATAACCCGCACGAGTTCAGTGGAATTTCACATGAAGCAGACAGACTTACCTCGATGAGAGCCATACTCAAAGTAAAAGCGTCTGCGATGCGGGCCGTCATGCCCTTCGAGATGTGTGGCTTACTGTGGCGCTTAAAATGGAGGTAAACTCCCGCAAAACCCAACAAGACTTGGTCGGCACGGGTGTGGTCTCTCTGGTTGATATTAGTCATGTAGCAGATGGGTTCGATGTCCTCCGAAACCATCTGCAGATTTTTCCAGAAGGCAGGATCGTCGAGCAGATCACAAAAGCTGGTTTAAACACATTAGCCGATATCCGAACTGCTAAATCAAGGAGGGATAATACCGCGAGGCAGTGTCGGTCATTTTCTTTACAGCCTTCTTGTTCCTCTCTGCCCCCACCTGAGCCGCAATGATATCAGCACGCTTGGTAATGGCGGCCTCACGGACGGGTGCCTTCAAACACATGAGACGGGGGAAGGGAGTGGAATGGGTGGTCCAGCGAGTGATATTAGCGACAAGGTATGAGCGCGCAGCACCGGTCTATCTCTCTAATCCCAGAATGTGGTGCCACATTCTGGTGAATTTAGGGCCCAAACACCTGGAATCTTGCGGTGAGCTCTGGAATCTGGTGGTTTTTTGAAAATCAGGCCTTTTTGGACGAGAATCTGGTGGTGAGCTGTGGAATCTGGCGGTTTGTGAAAAAATGAGGCCAATTTCAAAAAAAAATCAATAAACATTTTAACCACTCCCCTCTCATAAAAAAAGTTAACACTTAAAAAAAGTCTGTGTGTTGAAAAAAAAGATTGTTTAAAATTTTATTGAAACCCTGCTCACTAAAATGTTGAAACTCAAGTGACAAAAAAAAAAGACCCAACCAAAAAAAAAAGAAAGGTTTGAACCTAATTGACGCTAAATGGCCTGAAAACGCGAAAGAACGAAAAAAAAAAAAAACCTGTCACACTTTGGTGACATATGTGACATGTGTGACCAAAAAAAGTTCAAGACATGAAATATAGTGTTTGAGTCAGAGAATTCAGTAGTACAACTCTCAATGGCTGGGGTTGGATAATTTAGCAAAGGTTAGAGGTTAGATTTAGTGACAGAGGTTAGAATTTAGTACATCAGCCTTTTGACATTTTGGTTGCCACGTTGCGGCGTTTTTACGCATTGTCGCGTTGTTGAAGAATTTTGTCGACGACAGTGAGCTCGACATTGACCTTGAAATTTGGCCAAGACATATCGGATGGGATGCGGGGATGGGGAACTCCCTTGGGCAAGAATGATTTTCAATTTTGATCAACCGCCGAAGTGCGGCAACAGTGCACCATCACCGGTGTTGTGGATTTTGGGCCCGAGGTTGTGGCGTTGTGATGTTGGGGCGTTGTTAGGCCGTGTTGTGCTGTTTTGGCGGGGCGTTGTCGCGTTGTACAACACCTGACAACACGACAACCAAAATGTCAAAAGTCTGATGTAACAGAGGTTGTAGTGAGTCCTCAATATACTTGTAGCGTGTCTTAAGGAGTGGTGAATATAGTTTAGCCGGTGCGGTCAAAAAGCCAAAGGATGTGGGGTGGCGGGCAGTGTTGCATTATAATATTAAGGGTTATCAAAGATAAGCCCTTATTATCAATATAAGATAAGCCCTTAATATCCGCTGGAGAGCATTATAAGGCCTTCATAACCCTTAGCATCTGGAAGCCGATGAGGCCGAGTCGCCCGAGGTGCCCGGGCGGAGCCGGTCCCGGGGCGCGGCCGTGAGCCGCCTGGTCGGATCATCATCCATCCCGATCTTTGGCGGCAACCAAGCGGCAACCCAAACAAAACCCACCGGCAGAGCCACTCTACATTTACTTGCCACCAAGCCCCCCAACGAGGAACCTGACGCCAAAGGGCTCAAAATATGATTCCCATGAGTAGATATCGACGCATTTTCACAGGAAAATGTTGAACATTTACTGAGTTTTTTATCAGAAAATAAACCTTATTTTACCCTTATAATGGGTACCCTTAATAACCCTTATATGATTCTAAGGCCTTAAATTCCCGCGACCAAACGCAGTCATGCGTTTCAAAATCTAATGGCAATGGGGTCACGTGTTTCAAAATGTGAACCAGAATTGCCCTCTGCAAGGGGCAATAGCAAGGTACTGTATTGAAATGACGCCCAGTGTTCAAATGATTGGCCTGAGCTTCCTGCGAGCAAGGTACTGTATTGAATTGACACCCAGTGTTCAAATTATCGTCCTGAGCTTCCCGCGACCAAACAAAGTCATGCGTTTCAAAATCTAATGGCAATAGGGTCACGCATTTTAAAATGTGAACCAGGAATTGCTGGCTATCACACCAGACGGACGCGATCAAAATCCGCGTCGAAATGGTTGCATACCGTCGATTCGATGCGAAACTCAGCACGCCGCGCCGCTGTTCAATCGCGATCAAAATCCGCGCCGAAATGAAAAAAAATGGTTGCATACCGTTCAACTTACCGATTCGATGCAAAACTCGGCACGCCGCGCCGCTGTTCAATTGCAACTGTTTGGATCGATGTGCAGAGCCCGAACCCCGGCACGCCGCGCCGCCGTTCAATTGCAAGTGTTTGGATCGTTGTGCAGAGCCCTCAGCTTTCCCGGACAGCAGCCGTGGCGCACAAGAACCCACCCACTCTGAATGTACCATGTATGCCCTTCCAGAAAAATTCTCGAGTCAAGCGTTAGTGATAGTGATACGGAGGGGAATGAAGATTTTGATACAGAATGTCCTTAAAGTCCACCGAGTCTACCTGAAAAATTTTCAAGGCCACAATCTTTCTTTAAGGGTGAAGCGAAACAGCACGTGGAATCGGAACACGTGCTGTTTATATTTGACACCTCGAACGTCCCCGGTGATCGGAAGATGAGAGATGGATGCACCCGAGGCGAAGCCCGTGTATATAAATGAAAATAGGAGCTGTGTTGAAGGGAAATTAGCGGCTGTGCTCTAAGAAAGACTACGATTTTACGAGGCAAATAGTGACTGTGTTATGTTCACGTAAGTGAACTGCTTGTTCCAGCGCGAGTTCGACCCCCAGCTTCGGTTGGTCTTTCTCACTTGGCATGCTTTTTTTGCCGTCAGGTGTTTACTTTGGTCCCGTAGTCGATTCAATGTGTTCACTACACTCCTCACTACTCCCCGTCTTGTGTTCGGCTTACACATGGGCCTGTGTGTGAAAGTAGGATGGCATCACTCATGCTTGTCTATGCTATGTTCGCCGATGTTTCACAAAACAGAACCCTACACCTCGTATGCTACACGGTTCTTGTTTTAGTAAATATCTCAGACTTCATTAAAAATTGCTCACTGGGAAATCGGAATGCGTCCGACGCATTGCCGCTGTGAAATCACATGTTGTCCAGACGGTGTCCCAATCTCACAGAAAACTCCACTGCCAGAAGAAACCAAGTGAATGGTCCTGGCAGCCCGAAAGTACAAAATAAAATTCACAGGCTTGTCGGTTAACAACAACGTGAAAATTAAAAATTCCCACTTGGAAACGCCCGGCCCCAAGTAAGGTGCGGCATCAGCATGCATGTCACCGCGATACTGCCAAATGGCTCAGGTTAAACCATCAGGTGCGAACAGTCTACGACACCCTTACCATTGCAACTCGGAGAACAATGGCAACGAGGAAACCTCACCAGGTGAATCCCTCAGGGATAGGCCGAAAGAACTGTGGCTGCTCATTATGTCGCTGAGACCGAGCACAGTTTAGTTGTGAACATCCAGGTGAGTGCATTGAAACAGCAAAGATTTTGATAGACGGCATTATGGCAAAATGGAACCCAACCTTGCCAAATCTCGATTTATGCGAAGAGCTGGCTCTGGCAGAGGAGGAGCAAGAACGGAATAAAAAGCCAATAGAGACAGATCAAATAATGGTCTTCGATCCGAATTTCACTTTATTTAATATGGGGAGTGCATCTTTGCTTTTGAGGAATCACTCAATCAATGTTGGCATTGACTGAGGTCAAGCCAACTTGGCACCTGTTTTATGACCCAACCGTTTCTCCGGGTTTCATCAAACCACTTAAAATCTTTCTTTACTTACCCATAGTTGTAGGATACATATGAATCTCCGCATATTTTGAAGTTGATCTCCGTTCGACCCCTATATTTTGAAAGGTATGACTTGACATCAATCATCGCAGTGCAGACTGTTGGAATAGATAGCCCCGATATTGCAAACATTTCCAGCTCTTCAGATCCTGTCCAGAGACATTTCTGCCCTTTCCAGATAGTCTTGTTTTTACCGATGGTGTTTGATTGGACATCTGGAAACGCATTCTGGCGTCATAGACTTGGCATGTCTGTCTCGATGGGCCGTGTCTACCAAAGACGAAAATAGACGGATAGACAGCGATAGACACGATCACGTTGCCTTTGATCTTCGGCAAACGCGGCTAGAGATCCTCCGCGCGTCGCCTGCGCTACCATCATATTCATATTTTGATTGCTCGGGCCTGCCCCCTATTCGGTTATGTCCTTGTCACATTGCCGAGATCGTGAGTTCCTCAAAATAGACGTTGAGACGCAAAATGTACAAGTCCAGTCACAGTGATGGTAATTGAACTTCTAGGAGAAGTACAGTTGAATTAGAAATCGGAAAATTGACTAAATACAATCGCGCTGGTCGAGCTTTAACATGCAATGTATGACCGTCCAGATGAGGATTAAAATAAAATTCGGGGGCAGAGTTCAGTCACCGCTTCGGTCGTCCACCGACGATCTGTCGTGCCGCTTCCACTGCGAGGCACTAGGAAACAGTTGCGGGCGATTCGGTCTAAATCAATCAGTTCGCCGTAAGGTTGGTGCTGCCGAGTGGAGCGGCGAACAACGAATAAATCGCTGCCCGCTTCTCGACGTGAAAATGGGGTAAACCATTCGACATAGGCGAGTGGTGCAGCCTCGTTGAAAGGGAGGGGATAATAATCGGGGAAGCTAAAGAGGACCCGTACCTGGGCGACTCGAAGCCCCTCAAGCGCGGTGCCATCAGTGACAGCATTGGGCTCGCCAGTGCGCACGAGAGCGAAGTCTTGATAACCGCGTTCACCATGCTTTCGGGTGCCAGGAATGGCAGCCACAGGTGGGGTGGCGCGGACAACATTCTTCAACTTGAGGTCGCTCACTTGCAGGATTGAAGGCAACGTAACTGTGATGCGTTTGAAAAGGTCAAAGCGGTCGAAAAGTTGGGGAATATATTGAGAGCCGTGTTTTCGAAGGAAGGTCGCAACGGCAGGAAGGAACTGCTGGGCGTTGATGCCGGCTTTGTTGGTGATAAATGAGACGGGTATTTTTTGAAGGTCAGACGGGTGTGCATTCGAAATTTTATATGTAGCGAGGGGCAAGGTGGGGATGACAGAGACGGGTTTGGGAGGGGATACTACCCTGGTGATCACTGCGGGTTCGTCAGCTGGTGGAGTAGGCGGAGGAGGGATCGTCGAATACGGCGGCAGCTTGAGGCTGTCCTTGCACCAAGCGAGATATGCCGTGAACCTGTCCACGGCTTCCTGTCTCTGCAACCAGAGCGTCAGCTGGGCAATATAATCTTTCTTGTTACTGGCCCGATAGCCTGCCTTGGCGTAATCTATGTGAAGGCGCTCAGGGGCCTCTGTGTTGAAGCCGTCGGCGCTGCCGAACAGTCGAATCATGGCAGTGTAATGCTCCATTGAATGAATTTTTGGTATATTGAAGTGGCCCTGGTTCGCCCGCGCTCCAAGGGCCAGGAAAATCGCCTTGTTCTCGTGGAATATGTTTAGCGCAGTGTCCATAGCGGTGAGGGATTATGTGGTGTGGGACTCGAGAGAAGCAAGGGAAATGAAATCAATGACGGCTGTAGTATTCTTGACGACGGCGGGCTTGGCGTGACCGGCCATCAGACCGACGAACACCTTCTCCATTTCTTTGTGCTCGCCACCCGTCCACTGCGATACCATCGATATCCCATGCTTGAAATGCCGGACGTCAGGATGTGAGGGCATGGACTTGAATCTCGCGTCCATCTCCTTCTCCTTGATGACCGTTGTACACCAAGACACCAAATGGTCCTTGAATGCGCCCTTGTGCAGTTGGTACAGGATGTCCGGCGTGAACGCCTCGAAGATGTCGGTGTGTGGAAGACCAGCCCAAAACGGCTGAACCGGACGCAGCCCAAGAGTCGCAAACTCGTCCTTGAACGGTGCGTGTTTGTGTTCCCGGTCGTAGCGATGAATGTAGTCAAGAGTCTCGTCCACGTCGCGCTTGGGATGGGGGGCATGATCCCCACGTTCTTTCGGGGCAACTTTGCAAATTGGGCACCGGTTTTCCATGCAGCATGCTACTAGACACTGTTCGGGATAGTCCGCGACGTACGCGGCAAGAATAGGATAGACGTGGCGGAGCAGACCGTCCGCGCACGTCATTTGCACGCCGTTGGTGCCCGCCTCCGCCAAAGACTTCATCATGAGACCCATGCAGTAGTGGAAAAACCGATACTTTGCGACGGAAGGCGTCGCGTCGCTGTAACAATCGAGCTTTGGGGTGGGGAGATAGCCAAGGAGGATCGTGGCATGGGAGGAAGCCTTGCGTCTCGTGGCCTTCGCGATATTGCCAATAGTAAGATACACGGGCCATGCTGTCTTGTCTCCACGCTGCTGAGAGAGCCGCGTTTTATCAGACGAGAGGATGATCGGCGCACATGTCGATCCATCTGGAAGTCGTGTCTACCAAATGGCGAGTCAGGTATCAATACTGTCATGCTCTGATCTTTACCTGCATCTTCCACCACCAGCTCGCAGACGACATCTCGTCAATGACCTCCTCTGTTCCCTCGGCATCATCGAAGACCCATTTCGGTGCATAATCCATCACTGCTCTGAAGGCAGGATTCCCGATCAGCTCTTTGATGCACTCGACAGGATCCCGGAACCAGAGCTCCGCCGTTTCAGTGCAGAACTCGTCGTCGTCGTCCAAAATGTCTCCGGTGAGCGGGAAGTGTGTGAGATTCCAGCCGGGGCCAATAGGGAGGCTATCAATGGTCTCTAGGAACGTCCGCTTCTTGTCGAAGGACGGTTGGACGCGATCTGTGACCTTAATTTAAATAGACTGTAAGTGCAATGCTCCGCCTCTAAACCTCCCGCCTCTCTCTTCGCTCCCTCATCTCCACCAGGGGCGAAGCCGCCCCTGTTTCGCATTCGTGCGCGACACGGGCCGTTTCCCCAAATACGACATGTAACAAAATTTTCTCTCTCTCTTTACTTATTTATTTCTCTCTCCTCTCCTCAGAGTCAGATAGCACACGAAATACTTAGACTCTTCAGTGGTGCTCGATTTATGTGCGTCATGATGGTTCAATCGTCCAGATGTGGTTATCAGAAATCGGGTGACGACACCTTCTGGGCATTTACCGTCCCAATGGAATGACCCCCCTCCCAAGGAAAACCGTCAACAACTCATTACTCACTCAGAAATACACCGTTCCCCATGGTCTTGCAGGCATTTCTACTCAGGATTCTGCTGGCTTTTCAACGCACACAGCCTGCCAAAAATCCGTTCAGTTTCAGGTTCGCTGCGCACTAAAAAAGTTCAATTGTGTGTTATTAATACAGCTCTTTGCGGTACAACAGGCGCGGCACCTTTTTTTTTTTTTTTGTTTTTTTTTTTTGAACTTTCCACTAGAACAGTCACTGTGGGGTCAGTTTTTGTCAGAATCCCTTGGGAATAGGCGCGTTAAAATCGCGCTGCAAATCCGCAGGCGACCAAATACCGGCTTTTTTGATCTAATTACATAATGAAATTTCTTCTGAAAAAATATGGTTTGAGCAGAAACACTGTAGCACTGTGAGTACTGGCCCAATTCACCTAATTCCTGGATATGTTATGCATCTGTGTTGGGGCTTTGGGACGGTCTACTCTAATAAGCAGTATGTCAACTAATTGTGATTTGGCACACAGTTTGGTGAGGTAGATATTTAGATCCTACCATATATAGACTACTACAAGACACTTTGGGTAATATTATACCTATAAACAATCAGGACCCATAGCCCCAACACAGATGCATAACATATCCAGGAATTAGGTGAATTGGGCCAGTACTCACAGTGCTACAGTGTTTCTGCTCAAAGCCATATTTTTTCGGAAGAAATTTCATTATGTAATCAGATCAAAAAAGCCGGTATTTGGTCGCCTGCGGATTTGCAGCGCGATTTTAACGCGCCTATTCCCAAGGGATTCTGACAAAAACTGACCCCACAGTGACTGTTCTAGTGGAAAGTTCACAAAAAAAAAAAAAGATGCCGCGCCTGTTGTACAGTACCAGTCGGCACTTCCTTGCAACTCACGTGGGGCCTTCCCAATTGAAAATCTTGCCCCCAGAAGAAAATTTTGAGGTGAGACCCGATGAAAAGAATGCGAATGGCACCAAAATATTTTGCTTATGTAATCGGTCATTTTTTTCGTTCCCCGAGCACTTTTTACCTTGTTTTTTTTCGCGGTTCCCTGGGGTGAGGCGCTTCAGATACCCTTGAAATATAAATGACATAAACTTGATTATTTTGGGCCGGGCCGAGCTGTGTGGGCCGGTTGATGACCAGTGGCTGTGCAATGCTGACAAATCAGTCATTTTTTTCGGGCCAAAAAAGTGAAAACTTGTCCCACATCTTAGCCCTTTACAAGCTCAATAGATACATTCAAACTGAGTTGATTCCCATAGTTTTCGAGGCAACAAAAGTTTTTGCCCCACCTCTGAAAGCGTTACAAAATTTGTGACTGTTTACACCAAAAGCGGTAGTCACGAAGTGATGACTGGTACTGTACCGCAAAGAGCTGTAAATTCACCCCATTTGGGCATTTGATCCCGAAGCCTGCCGAGCCCGTCTGACTGAAATTCCGCTGCCTGTCGCCTCAGCAAGTCAATTTTGCCAAGGGTTTTGAACCGAGTGTGAATTTAGATTTGATGTGAATTGGATCATAAAGCAAAGCAGTGTCCCTGTGCTTTCAGATGTGTGCCTAAGAATGCAGGCTGACCGGCGAAGGGCAATGTCACGATGGGGGGTGAAGCCCTCTAATAGCCCCAGATGTTCAAGCAGCACTCCCGCCCATCTTTTTTAGCCGAACTGTCAATGTCATGATGCGGATCCACAGAGACCCTCGATACCATCGAAGTCCGCAGCCTGGAAATCGCACTCCCCGGCGGAAGCAGCGACATCATTTGGAATATCTACTGCTCTCCCTCCAACTCCTTTTTCGACTTCCTCGAGTGGACGAAGTCTGCGCGTAGCTTGCAGTACGATACCGACAATCATGGAACCGGAGTCGCCCGCATGAGGACTGCACAGCTCTTCTGTGTTGGATGCAAATCGTACGACCACCCGACCGGGCTCTACCCGCTCCCGCGCATCGTCGGTTGGTTCGGACCGTCTGCCAAGTCCACCTCCGCCGAGGATAAGACTCTCCTGAAGGAGGACGAGCGCGTCGAGACGAAATCGAAGGGAGCTAAGACTGCCAAGCTGAAGTTCGGGCGCGGAGGGGCCAGAGGAGGTAACAGCCATCTCAGGAAGACGCCGAACGCGAACTCCTAGTCATAGCTATCCCTGCCTCGTATGCATCGCGCATATTCCGCTATGTATTATTTTCTTTACGCTCACGAAATCTCATGATCCTTCTGTCCTCCCTCGGGTCCATTATAAGCCTCGAAAAGAATACTCCCATTCGAACTTCCCTGTGCACCTCGTAGTGAGAAAAATTCGAAAGATTGGAACCTCTAGTCGTTATCCAACTAATACTGAAATTTTCGAGTGGAAGCCCCGTACGAGACACCACTGGTTGGCTGTGGGGATTTTTTCCCCTCAGTAGAAATACTCATATTGGTCCTAGAAGTGTTGCAGACCACGAGTCCAAGGTTACTTTCGCCCGCCTGATCACCGGTTTGCATTTTGACTCCAAAAGGCGAGCTCAACCCCCCGACAGCACTGGTCGGCTGTGAGGATTTTTTCTCTCTGTAGAAATACTCATATTGGTCCTAGAAGTGTTTCAGACCACGAGTCCAAGGTTACTTTCGCCCGCCTGATCACTGGTTTGCATTTTGACTCGAAAAGGCGAGCTCAACCCCCGACACCACTGGTCGGCTGTGAGGATTTTTTCCCTCGGTAGAAATACTCATATTGGTCCTAGAAGTGTTGCAGCCCACGAGTACAAGGTTACTTTCGCCCGCCTGATCACTGGTTTGCATTTTGACTCCAAAAGGCGAGCTCAACCCCCGACAGCACTGGTCAGCTGTGAGGATTTTTTCTCTCTGTAGAAATACTCATATTGGTCCTGGAAGTGTTGCAGACCATGAGCCCAAGGTTACTTTCGCCCACCTGATCACTGGTTTGCATTTTGACTCCAAAAGGCGAGCTCAACCCCCGACACCACTGGTCGGCTGTGAGGATTTTTTCCCTTGGTAGAAATACTCATCTTGGTCCTAGAAGTGTTGCAGACCACGAGTCCAAGGTTACTTTCGCCTGCCTGATCACCGGTTTGCATGTTGACTTGTAAAGGCCCCGACAGCACTGGTTCTGCTCCGTTGGAACAGCATGATATTTACCCTAATCCAATTGTCGCACCATCGTTGCATTGTCCATACCCAAGGAAGTTTCGACTTCTAGCCTCAACATTGAATTCAATTCATATACCGAACTATCATTCAATCGTAGGGAGGCAACATAATTTCCAGGGACATCATGGAGGGGGGGGATAGTAGTTCCTTCACAATGTCGATTTTATGATGTTGTCTGATGTTTGGTCCCGTCTGTTATATTGAGCAGAGCGTTATCAGAGGTCTTGGACTGATATGGGTAAAAATCTAGAGCTTCAATTGGGTTGTGAGATACGGTTTGGTGACAATTTTCGACACTGGGGCATGCCAAGATGGGAATTGATACCACCAGCATACAGACACTATGGATGGGGCTAATACCAGTGTGAAAGGCTTGCCAAATAGCCAAGTGACATTGGATGCTGCTTGAGGACTCCTGAGGAAAGATTCAAAATGTATCAATGTGGCTATAACACTGCAAGGGAACCCTGTGAAGGCTTGGCACTGAGAATATCGAAAAAGCGCACATTTGCACACTGAACTCATCCCAGCAAAGCCTCGAAGAGCCCTTTCGGTCCAAAAACACAATGGAAAGTCTGATTGGATGGAGGAAAAGTAGTGTACAAAGTTTCATGGGCATCCGTTCAGAAATGGGCGAGGGAGCATAAGAACAATACCAAATTGGGCAGTTACCTAGTACTCAGACACGTACACTCGTCCAAAAGAATGGTGTGGTTTGCTCAATTCTTGGCCGTTTTGCTTGAAGTAAAAATTGAAACTGGGGTAAAAGACCAAATGCTGGCGAGGTACGTACTCGGTTTGGTGCCAAAGGATGTATATCAAAAGATATTGACAATTCTTCCTTGAGTGTCCGGGTTCTAGGGGGTATAGTACACCCGATTCGTTTCAACTGTCTCGCGTAACGCCGGGGCCGTTTCTGGTTTCAACGTAATCGTTTCAGTCAGGGTGCGCGGAGGGCTTGCTACAGAAATTGAATCGCGTAACGGGCGAACAACTACCCATCAGCCTGACAGGGACTCATCAACCGACGCGAAGCCTCGCGTGCGCGCGCACGCACTCGTGCCCCGCCTGTGCAGAGGTTGTATTGAAATCGCAAATTGTTGAAATGCCCAGTGATCTCTCTTTCCATGGATCATGGATTTCATCTATGTTTGCATCAGGTCCCTTCAAGAGGTGGGAGGGCCGAGAGTCCCTGAAATCAACCTCCCATGCTTTGCAATGCCATTTTGAACCCTGTGCTTCACTATTGAATGATTTAATTCAGCCAAGAGCAGGAGGGATAAGGGAGCAGTCAACGTATTTACAGTAAGGCTTGAATGGCATTTTGAGTCACATGCTTCGTACTGCCATTTTGAACCCTATTGAACGATTTAATTCGCATTTTGAACCCCATGCCACAGAATGTCATTTTGAATCACATGCTTTGTAATGCCATTTTGAACCCTACTGTGACAGAATTGACTCACCCGCTTATACACATGGCCTGGATTAACCTTGTGTTGATTGAAGCGTCTCTCACCCTCGTCGTCTGGTCCAAGGATAAAGTTGAAGACGCGAGTCTTCTCCGCCGCCACCCAGTGACGAATCTTCCCGTCCTCAGTCTTCTCGATGTTGTCGTCGGAGTCGACGACATCGAGGACGGGTGGGATGTTCTCTTGATTAACTTTGACTTTTTTTGCAGCCTTGGGCTTCACGGCCGTCTTGGGCTTCGGAACGCGTGCCTTCGGAGGCGTGTCAACGCCGGTGGGGTTGCGGGGACGGCCTCCTCCGCGCTTCGGAGGTAGACTCGCATCGGTGGCGGAGCATGCGTGTTTCGGGAGGCAACCGCGTCACCGGATGCGTTGGTAGGGGTCTCAGAGGTGGCGAAGGGCACTGGATGGTTGTGGAATTGGTCGGGGGGGGGGGGGGGGGGGGGGGGGGATGTACGGCGCGTGGTGAGGCGTCATATATGGGCCCTGCGGGACCATGTAAATGGCAGGGGGGAAAGTATATTCTCCCTGAGGCTGTATAGCGTTGTTAGGTGGGCGTCATAGAGGGATATGTCAGGTAACGCACCGCAGTAGCCCGAGGATCCATGCTGTTTGTGTTCTTGCAGTCGCGTAGCGTCCTTGCTCGTGTCGTGTCCTTGTCGCGTCAAGTCGTGTGTATGTACATCCCAGTGAACCTGATAGAACATCAGGGGAAGAGAGACACAAGGACATCACATGCTTGAATCCTACCTGAGGCTGAAGGGGCAACAAAGTAATGTGTGTACCCAAGGGGAGGTGAGCGAGCGCAGGCAAAATACACAAGGCTGGAGATCACGCGTGAGCGGCTTGATCGGCAATCAATGATTTTTCGAATTAAAATCCGACCTGACCAGGTCGACTTAAGAATTGGGCGCCCCTACTAGTAGATGGTTTTTTGATGGTTCTACTGCCTTAATCCAAGCTCAGGCATGCGATGTATTGCCATTCTACACCCCCGATCGAGAATTTTGCCAGATGTTAAATCACAGTTCAAGGACATTTTTTGGAAGAATGTCCCGTGAACGTCGAATGGAGGTTCTCCTCAAGGGGAGGGAAATTGACCGAAACAGCGAAGTGTGAACAATATGCATGTGTGAGAGTGACACGAAAATCTTGGTTATTCAGGCAGACAGCAGCGAGGTAGGAGCAAGGATGCGAAGGCCCGGCGAGCGCATCGGGGAAGAGATCAATAATCATGCATATAAACGATGTCACATCTATGAGCGCTAATGTGGCTGCTTTGTATTCTAGCCTTTCGTATCTCCCACTCAGTCTGGCTTGTGGCTCGCCTATCCTGAGTTCACAACAGTTCGAAAACAAAAATTCAAGGCTCGGCCTTGATTTGAAAAGCGATTCAGATATACATTCCAACTACATTCCACTATTCTATAACACAGCATCTATTTATAAATATACATACGATCTAATCAAAACTCCAAAGAAATGTTGGCGGAAGGGCTAGGCCCGAGTGAATTGTGAGCGGCGGTCCCGAAAAGTTGGTGGACATACATTAACATCGATCTGGATGCGGGAATGCTGGAGACGTACCAGGAATGCATCCTTGATCTGTATGTTCAATTTTTGAGGGAATAAGAGGAGTGGGTGGTAATCGAGGCTGCACGGCACTTCTCCCCTGCTCTAGCGTAGGGTTGACTTTCACAAACGCGAACACCGCTGCCAATACCCCCCTAAGAGTGGCACCATTCTGTTCACGCTGGAGTAGCGAGCCCCATGGACCATCTTTCAAAGCAAACGATGGAGAAATGATTGAGCTTGAGGCCATTCTTTTTTGCTCTTTTTGCACAGCAATTACCATAGAAATTGAGAGCTAAATGAATGCGGCAAATGGCCAGATGATGCCCAGCACTATTCTGAGCAGTCCAGTCTGTTTGAAATTGTCCGCAATACCTTGGTTGTGAAACCAGGGGGCACGGAACTCTCCGTATTGAGGGTGACAGTGCGTCGCAATTAAGGTTTGATGGGAAAAGCTTAAATCAGTCAAGTGTTTTCTTATCCCTGCCAAATACAGCTGTTTTCACACGGTCAGAAATGTGTGACTTGATATGGAGAGCTAATTGAATGCAGCAAATGGCCAGATGATACCCAGCACTATTCCTCTCAGCTCTCTCTTTGTCCTCATTTCTGAGCATCAAATTTACTCTGCGCAGTTCAAATTTGCACCTGAAAGCCCATATGATTCAACAGATGACCGATGTGCAGCCTTGCTCGACAGAAGCTGTTTATCGCAGCAGTTGTGGCCTGCGGTGCAGCCCAAGATTCTTTGAAGATTCTAATCAAGCCGGCAGGGTTCTGTCTTTCTGCGGTTGGTGTTACGCGGAGGTGGGCGATAGGGAGGTCTCTGGATCTCTGCCGTACTGGGTACGGTTCTGGCCCTACAAATCTGCGATGGTGGGAGGTCGGACTGGAATTGTGCGCACTATAGGAGTGGAACACCAAACCAAGACCCCGGTTTATGATGTCAGAAATTTCCAATCTATTATTGAGTTGGAAGAAAGGATGGAACCAAGGTTTTTGATCGGTTGAGAGAATTTGGGTCAGAAAAATTGTTTACCGGCGGGATAAAATCTAGAAAACTCGCGAGGTGTTAACAATGAGTCTCCCCACTGCTGGGGGGAATTTGAATACACCAAAATGACCGGAATGCTCAGAGCTATCGATTGCACTGAGGGCAATACAGTCACGCGTTTGAAAATGTAATGGCAGTGCGGGCAATGGGGTCATGCAGTTGAAAATGTAGCTGCGGAAAAATCAAATCTTGACAATTTTCGGCACACCAGTTAGTGCTGGCTAGAATTGGTCAATGTAAATTACATTGACCCAATTTACATTTAAATTACACGGTGTTACTTTGGGTTTCCGCGCACTTTGGCTAAACGCGCGATCTCCCAATCAATCTGCGTTTTAAATGGGGCCCGCGGATTGTCGTCGTTCTCAGAAAGGTGGGTTGTGTACGAAGTATATGCTGGAAGCTCAGTTCTGCCCAGGGGAGCGCCTGCTGCTCCTCCAAACTTCAGGATGCATGTCTTCATTCCAGAGCCATATTACGATATCGTATAATGCAGTCTACAAAAATATTTGGCCAAAAATGACCATCTAGGGTCGAACAATGGGTGTGTGTGTTTGGATCGAGTCTCAAACAGCCGTAAGCACAACGCTATGTCTTCGATTATTTAGCAGTTGGAAAAATATATCTGACTGTTTAGGTGAATTTTTCGGGTTCCTGTGAACAACTATGTGGTTGCCAGGTACAAAAAGCCCATTCCAGTGGCATAATTGGTGCCGAGAAAGTGTTGCACTTTTACGTGTTTGCGCACATTGGGTCGCTTGGCAAAGATTGACCTCGCGCTGGGTAACCACTCACTGTGGGCTATGGGAGTAAATTCGCCCGTCGAGGACGGCATCACCTCTTTCACACCACTCGGGAAGCCGCCGAGGAACTCGATTTTTCGGAATACCCCCAATCAAGGTTCATGCCACAATTTTATTTGAAGAGATTTGATGAACAAATGGGCTCAAATGACCCTGGCAAGATGGGTGTGGGGTTGAGATGGTAGGGCCAGAAATCAAATGAAAATTGAATCTTCAATGGAAGGAAGGCATCGGCTAGATGAAGGTCACCTTCTCGTAGCAAGCGTACTTTATTCCCCGGATGCAGACAAACTTCGACATCAGTGGCGCGGTAAATTATAGATTAACTTTATTTGACAGTCGCGAGTGGTGGTTTCTCCAATTGATATAATACCATACAAGTCAAAGACTTGTCAAATTCTCGCGGAATTCATACGTAACCCAACAGGACATATCAAAGCCATTAGAAAATAAAATTTGGGTATGAATTCAGCCTCATGTGGCTTAGTCGAGAAAGTCACCCCTGAATTCTCTCCAAATACTGCTGGAAATGTTCAGGTTCGAACCGGGTTCGCACCTGTTCGAACAGGTTCGCAAAAAACCACCGATGCCCGAACCTCGAACCGCACCTGGGGCGGTGAGGGCTTCGACAGCCGTCTCGTGAAACACTTTGTGCAGGAGTTCAGATAACTGGGGTACGTCTTTCTTTCTTATTCTCTCGCGAACGCATTGGAAATTTGCGTTGTAGAGCTCTCCTGGGGTTCGGTTCGGGTTCGGTTCAGGTTCGGTTCAGGTTCTAAACCTAACCGCGGCAACACTACCTCTAGCACCTCTCTCCCAATTCAGTATGAATGAGCAGCACCCGCTGACAGATTTCTACTCTCTATAGAAAAACAGAGAGCAGACCCACTCGGACTGAATTATATCGGAAGGGAGATTGATTTGTCCCAATTTGGTAATTACAAGTGGCCAGGAAAGATGCCCAAAGAACACTGTTGAGGGCAGGTTCAATATTGCCCCAGAATTGCGTACCTTCTGAACTTGCTAACCACCTACTAAAAATAGTGCAGACCCGCTCGGACTGAATTATACAGGGCCAGAGATTATTCTCGCCCACTGTTTGTTACGTGGCTGAGGAAGATGCCCAAAGAACAGGGTTGAGGGCAGGTGCAATATTGCCCCAACATTGTGTGCACTCCTTCTACCTTCTTAACTTGCTAACCACCCAAAAAAAAGACTGCAGACCTGCTTGGGTCGTATCATACCAGGAGTGTGATAGGGAGCAATTCATGCCAAATAGTTGTCAATATAACTCTGGAAGAATTGAGCATGGCATATGTTTGGTGTAAATAATATTGTTTTCAAGTTAAGAAATAACCCATCCACTCAAATTTGATTCATTTACAGCCATTGTCGGAACCGAAGGCGCGGCGAAAAAATTTCTGTTTTAGGACATTTCCGAAGAATTCCTATAACTCAATGAGTTCTTAACGGATCGACACGAAACTTAGCTAATTTTTCCAGGCTAATTCATACGGAATTAGTGATAGAAAGAAAGTTATGAAAATATTTCATATTGCATGATCTGTGACTTCAGACCATTTTTGGGTTGAATGTGATCTACAGGGATTGGGGCATGTTCAAACGGTCTGGATTTTTGAGACAGAGGACTTCAGTAGATTTAAGAAGATGTCGTAGAGCCAGAATTCTAATCATGGGACTTGGTGGCTTCAAGTTACCCAACATTGATCAGACACTCTGAGCACCCTACGAGCTAAAGTGATTACAGGCACCCTAGGCTACATTTTTTAAATCTGGCTCTATGAAATTTTCCTAAAGTTATTCAAGTCCTCGGTCTCAAAAATCCAGACTGTTTGAACATGCCCCAATCCCTGTAGATCACATTCAACCCAAAAATGATCTGAAATCACAGATCATGCAATATGAAATATTTTCATAACTTTCTTTCTATCACTAATTCCGTATGAATTAACCTGGAACTAGCTAGATTTCGTGTCAATCCATTAAGAACTCATTGAGTTATGGGGAATTCTTCGGAAATGTCCCCAAACAGAAATTTCTTCGCCGCGCCTTCGGTTACGACAATGGCTGTAATGACCCTTCAAAGATCTGACCATTTTGAACAAGCGCCACTGATGTGATTTTACATGACTTTTTGCCTGAATACACGAAAAAGGGTGTCAGGGGCAGGTGCGATTTCTTTCAAAAAATACACTACCTACTGGTTCCAAGCATAATAGAAATCCAAGAACCTGAGTTCAGTCAAGGCCACATTGATTAAGCACTGACGAAAAGTCCAACTTCGCCAATTCGGCATTTGACCCAAGAAGAGTGATGCAAAAGGGTGCCAGGGCCAGGTGCGATTTTGCTCAAAAAATTCAGGCACTACCTGCTGGTTCCAAAGATAATAGATATCTGAAAATCGGAGTCCCCCTCAGGACAATGCCCCTTTGCTCCTTGAATAATGATCGAAAGTCTGACTTGCCTAATTGGGCATATGTGAGAAGTCACTCACATGACCTGTCAGAGTAGGGGACTGGCCCTCACCGCCACTACCGATTCAGTCTAGCCTACTGGACTCTCTTTGCATCCTCTTCTTGCCTGGAAGTCCCTGCCGAGCCAAATTCTACAAGACGTACGTTTGGCATCTTTCTTTCCTGCTACACCGAAATAACAGGATTCCATTCACTGCATTTTGATGGCTTCTGGAGCCATGCTGATCCACGTGAGTCCAGATTTGGCGAGCTTTAGCCGAGATGGGTCCAGGCCAGGACCCCTGACAATCCCTTTGGAGACAATCCCTTTGGAGGCTAGGGCCCGAAATTCTGGAAATCCTCGTTTTTTGTCCGGACAGATGTCCTCGAGATCGCGTTGTTTTTGTCTGGACAGGACCTAGCCCAGGCTTACCAAACGGGTAATCTTCCGCTCTCACAACCCAAAAAATGCCTAAATTTCCTCGTATACCCTTTCTACTCTTCCATGCGGAATACACACGAGTTGAACTTGAATTTGAGGTGAAGAAATCATTTCCAGCCGAATTTAGTGACAAACTTTCGCCCGGACATCGACCCAAATGTCGACGAGACCCCAAGTTTTTGTCCGGACAGGACCTAGGTTGTCCGGCTAGACTCGTCACCAGTCTGCCATGGACGGCAGATCTTCGTGCAAGCACGTTGCCGTAGGCAGACTGGTAGTTCTCAGGAGTTGTCAATGCTGTGCGTGTGGAGTTTGAAAATTTGAGTGGTGCTGATCGTCGGCATCACAAGGGCTGTGCAGCTCCTGCTAAAATTCGTCTGTTTCCCAGAGCACTCTGGCACACTTTCTGCATATTCTGAGGAGGCAGATTTCAAGATATGTGGAATAAACGCAACCTGCACCTTTGAAATTTTTAAAACTAATGACAATTGCACTCAGAACAGCAGAGAAGGAATTTTTTCAAACTCCGCGCGCAGCCCTTGCACAGCATCCGAGAACTACCAGTCTGCCTACGGCAACGTGCTTGCACGAAGATCTGCCGTCCATGGCAGACTGGTGACGAGTCTATTGTCCGGCCTCAAACCCCAGTTTTTGTCCGGTCAGAACCTAGGTTTTCGAGCCAAAATGTCAAATTTTTGTCCAGCGCGGGCGCTAGGGTTCAAAGGTATTGTCAGGGGTCCTTCCAGGCCCTGCCGAGGCGTCTCGACCGATTTTGGCTAAAGCTCGCCAAATCTGGACTCACGTGGCTCAGCATGGCTCCAGAAGCCATCAAAATGCAATGTCTTTCAGCAGGATTTTTTCCTCGAACCGGCGTAAATGGAGGTCGATAATAGTGTGACAGTGGCCGCATTCCCACTCCGGGACCAAAGGAATAATCCTTCTTTGGCTGGGGCTTGGTCCACTCGTGACGGGGAGAGGTTTCGTTCTCGGGGTTATGGGTTTTGAGTGATCGATTGGGGCTTTGTTGGAGAGCTGCTATGACGGCTTGCGAAATGATCTTGACAGCTAATAATAACAGTCTTAGTCCTCGTCACGCATTTCCCCGTATGTAGATTCACCCACCTCTTTCCGAGCCTGGAAACTGTTTGGAATTTGGCCATTTGTCAGGATGAAAAAGGAACCGCAATCCGCTTTATTTTTCGAAGCTACACATTTGTAGACGGACACCTGGAAGTCTTCAAAGTCACCGTCCAGTTCTGATGGCCAGGGTATGTACGAAGTGTTGACTTCCACTGGCCACGGAATGAGGGCAAGATTGATCTCCTTTTGAAGCACATATTTCCGGACCTCTTTTAAGAGTAATTTTGATGCGTCGGTCCCATTATTATTCACATATCTGACACCAGATATCGGCCCGTCCGTAGGTGGTCCTCGTCCTTTACCTGCAACCGCTCAGCGAGATCAAAGCGATAATTGGCTCGCACCCGAGACCGGGCCACCGCCACACCCAGATTTTCGGCAGCCGCGTTTCTTGTATCCCTGCGTTACGCGGAAGAACCTAGAAGGATACTTTCAGTTGGATTATATGGTGTTGTAATAGAAACTCACGACGCCGCCCTCCCGGCAGCCGAGCTAGAGTCGCTCTGGTTCTGGAGGAGTTCACGAGAGAATACCTCTCGTGTTACCGTCATGTCGGCCCCGTCCGTGCGCTGGCAGTTTTGAAGGAGTTTGGGATCAAAAAACTCGCATTTATAACCACCAGTGCAGGTGTGAACGGAGAGCCGGCATTTGATACCTCCGAGTATCAGAACGGAGGTGGTCTCTACGAGCTCGGAGGAGCAGGGGCAGTTCACGCGATGAATCATTCGAAAATTTTTGTTCTTCCTTCTCTCAAAACAATTCAAGCCCATCGTGGAGGTATGCTGGTGGGAACGGGGACAGTACATATGGTCGGGTGCTGTAGCACCAGCTAGCGTTGAGTGCCAGTTGAATTGGATGAATCTCGTGAAAAATCTTGGACGGGGCGAGCGCTGTGGACATTGATGACTGTGTAGGTAGAACCGAGGTTTCAGGTAAATGGAATTTCCGAGTGCATGAGTTCAAGAGCAATATGAAATGCACTTATTGCATAGAGCTAAAACACTATCTGGCCAAATCTTGACCAAAAGCCCTCAAATAAGGTCCAATATTTGTCTGTAATCATGTCTCTTCACCTTTGTGTTATTTATTTCGCCTTATTTATTTTGCATGGACCCCAATTCACCAATTACAGCAATTGGCAGTACCGAAGGCGCGGATTGAAAAAGTTCTGTTTTGGGATGTTTTTGAAGAATTCCCGATATCTCAACGAGTTCTGCACTGATTCACATGAAACCTAGATAGAAATACTCAGCTAATTCATGCCGAATTAGTGATAGAACGAAATTTGTAAAAATGAGGTATATTCAGTGATATTGGGTTAATGGGCCATTTTGTGGATGAATGCAGTTTACAGGCATCTAGACACATCCAAATGATGTGGATTTTTGTCAGGTAAAGCTTTGATACATCCTTAAACCTGTCATAGAATCGTAATCCTCAAAAGTTCAATCTATCATGCTTGTAAACACATCAGGATATTGAGCAATATATTGTAATCAGGAAATATTGTGAAATTTGACTCCACTGCTGAGTTCTTCGCAAATCTGAATCTATGACAACTTGCAGAATGTATCAGACCATTACCTGACACAAGGCGACATCATCTGGATGTGTCTAGATGCCTGTAAACTGCATTCATCCACAAAATGGCCCATTAACCCAATATCACTGAATATACCTCATTTTTACAACTTTCGTTCTATCACTAATTCGGCATGAATTAGCTTAGTATTTCTATCTAGGTTTCATGTGAATCGGTGCAGAACTCGTTGAGATATCGGGAATTCTTCAAAAACATCCCAAAACAGAACTTTTTCAATCCGCGCCTTCGGTACTGCCAATTGCTGTAAGCGAAAGATGTCTAAGATTGTGGGACCTAAAAGACATATATTGGGATGATCTTTGGCAGTATGTGTTTGGGTGACCTGTAATATTTATTTTGACTCCGTAGCACAATTGCTCACTGTCGGCCACAGTGAGCAAGTTCTCCCTCTGCAAAATTTCTGCTTTGTTGGAGCGCAATTGGATGATTGTGTATGAGTTGATCTCGAATGAATTTACAACCCATCTTTGAAAATTTTAAACTTGTATTGGAGTGGATATGGACTGGGGCGGGGACGGCGAGGCAGCGGGAATGAGCGGGAAACGGATGCCGACAGGTCCTTGATGTCTGATCGGGAAACCCCATAGCCTTGTCAGAATGATTGGAAACCGCCATTGGTTACTATTTTCAGCACTCGGCGGTCAATCGGCGGTAGTCTACAGAATTGCCCTACGGCCTTGAAGTATCTTCTTTGGATGATTTCCATAAACACGACCATGGGTGTCGAAGAATTGCCCCAGCTGATCTCATGTTCTGAACTCGCAGCCTGCAGGCACATGCGAGAGGGCGGTACCACTGCCCCGTAACCCTCCCGTGAACCAGGAGGGCCCCAGGTACCAAAGTCGGTTTCATTTTGTTGTACAGACATATATTTTGGTGCGTTTAAGGACCGCCGTCACGGATTACTTTAATTTGTTTGGGTTACTCGACTTGAGATTGCGATGTATTGAATCAAATTTTGTTTTACCCCAGCATGAACTACAGTCTTGAGCCCACAAAAAAGTTTTTCAAGGCCACGTCTGGAAAGTATGTCATTGACGACTCTCCTTCCAAGCATTACTTCAACTTTCTTTGCAGTGCCACGACAGGGTATGTCAAGGACTACACCTTCAGCCCAAACCTGTTCGCGGAAGTCATCCCGGAGGTTCGTAGTATCCATCTCAACCATACCGTTTTCATGTTTGTCGCAGAAATCGTCTAAAGCACTGACGAAACTTTCGCTGTCCCTGCCTAGATTTTCTGTAACCAACGAAAACCGGTGGCGTTTCCGGGAAATTTTCTGGGTTGATTAAATTTCTTCTAACTCTTCCCGAAACGTCGTAGGACATCCACGTTCCATTCCAGGTTCTGTAGAAAATTGTGGAATTTGTGTAACGTTCAGAATCGTCTGCACAACATTACTAGTGTTGCCGCCGGCGAAGCCGATCAATTTCAAAGAATTAAGATATTTGGTCCATCCCGAATTCTCCCCCACCCCCTCGGAACCTGTTCCCACTACCTCCGCTCTGCTTTTAGCGCCATCCGCTCAGCGGCGCCGCAATGCGCTCCGCCGACTCGCCAAAAAAGGGAAGGGCTAATATTCATCAATTTTTTTTGTGGGGAGAAGGGTGTGGCCCTCTTCGAGTTCCTGCAACATTTCATTGAGTCTCGCACCTCTCTCAAGCTCCTTCCCACTTCTATACTCATCCTTGCTTTCGACTTAGATCATCTATAGACACATGCCTCTATCCTCTCCCTATGCTATCCCATCCTTCTTTCTTCTTTTTAGATCGACTTTGCTATTTCTATCGGTACATTCTTTTCCTTTCCCTCTACGTACCTCGCCACATTTTACTTATTTAGAGACGTCTGGGGTCGGCCGTCTCTTGGAGGGGGGTGATTGGAGCTGCGCTGGCGGCGCATCTCCGTGGCTATCACCTGTCATGTTGTATACCATCACACACTTACTCTTTACCACTATGCACTAGCTTTGCTGCTTTGCATGCTTTCTGCCCCACCACCACTCGGACCTCTCCACTGCGTCGTCTGGTAGACGAGGGTGCTGGCGGAGGTTCTGGGCCCCGACATAAAAATTACAATGGACCCCACAAGTCAAGGCAAGAAAATTGCCATGTGTTGTGGAAGCGAGCGACGAGAAGGAGAACTCGGTTGTGGAAGCAAAGAGACGACGACGACGGCATAGGTCTCACATCCCTCAGCAAATTCTGGGTAATGCACAATGCACACATGATAGTACAGCGCAGGACTGAAAACTTCGTCAAAACACGAAATAATTACTCAGTGGTGGATAGAAAAGCGGTGCCTGACATGTTGGACTTGTCTTAGATTATAGAAACAATTACAGTGTAGAGAGATATACTGTAGCCGAGCACAAGCAGTCACAAGCCACAAGCCAAGCCACACAAGCCCATCACACCGCATTCAAACTCCGCTAAGCGGCGCAAGCCATTTTGGCAAGCCAGTGGGCTAAGTCTGGACTTCCAGGTATGTCAAAGTTGAAGTTGAATTCGGCTTCGAAATTGAAATAGTGTTACGGACCATTCAAGTATCACTATGAACAAGCATTCACCCTTACTTCGCGAGGCTGATGAATCTGGGAGCAGCATTTCCAACTCAAGCCACTCATGTGAGCAAAACTGGCTTGCGACGAGCGATGAAGGCTTGTGCAAAATGGCTTGCTGGCGCAAAACGGCTTGTGAGTGGCTTGCCATTTCAGCTCAATGGAGACACTCCTGCGCGCAAATAGTCCGTCCCGGCAATACTATATTTCATGTCGAATCAATTCAATTTGTGCCGTCCCGCGTGAGATTGTTCTGAATTGGTGCGTTGGGTAGCATGGGAGATCCTTGTAATAATTTTGTATAGCTTTTGCAGGAATATTTGGACGTTATTGCACAGAACGGGCGGTCGCTGGTTCAACCGTCGTTGATGACTCATGATGGTCGGAGAAGAAGGGGTTTAGACCTGCGCACATTCTTCCCAGCTGCCGACAACCTGTCGGCACTTTGGCGGTGTACGCACCGGCCGAGTCGCCCACAGCTATGGTTTCTCCTCCCCCCGCGAACCGTGTGCCTTCAGCGGCTTCAGCATCTTGTCCAGAACACACTGGAAGCGGCCCGACTGTGCGATGATGTCTGCGAGCTCTGGAACTGTTATGGGTAACGAATTAAGAACCGGAGTCGCAAAATGCTCCTCAGTATGTTCTTCATTGTGTCGTCCACGAGGCTTTGGCCTGCGCTGTTCTTCGATTTTTCGCTTCCGCATTCTCACTCGAACGAACTGGGTAAAGAAAGCTCAGCAGCACCTGCGGGCGAGGGCGCGCGGAGGGTAGAGGACATAAGTGGGCCGCGCTTGTGCGGGAACTGCTCCGGGCGTGGTCGCGAGTGCGTACGCTCAAACAGCCCGAAGTCAACATCTGACGGGAGCGAGGTACCGCAATCCCCAGCGGTGTTGGTGGAATTTGGTTAATTTGGCCTGTCGCGCGAAAAAATTCTTGGGGACGGGTTGGGTATTCCAAAATCAATTCCAGTAAGTCTAGTGTTTCTGGGCAAAAATATGTAGTGAGCCCTTGATGTACCCAGAAATACCATCAAGACAATCAGAAGGAGGGAAACATCATCAATTTTCGATCAATTTAGAAATTTCATAACATATTAGATGTGAGAGGTTCCACCTCAGGTCCAAATGCTTCAATCTACGCCAAATCAATCTTAGATTGATAAATTGACCACAGAAATGCGAAAAGTTTGAGACAGAAACTCTCAAAACCAAATTTCCGGTTACTTTTGGTCACAGCGAGTATAGCGCCGTGGACCAGTTCGCATTGAAGCCGTAGACATCTCCAGGGGCGTGGTGACTTTGGTAATTTCCATGACAGTGTATTCGAACAAGAGATGGGAGTCCCTGGCAAATTGGCTAAACGCAGATGTGTAATTCCTGTAATAGGTGACACCCTGGCCAGGCTAACGAAGAGTCAGTGAATGGAAAGACCACAGCTGCAAAGTTGGAGGGCAGCACCTGCGGGACCCAGATGCTCCCTTCCTGCAGCACGGCGGGTAACGTTTGTCTCCGAGAGCTGTGTTGGGCTGAGTTCGTCAACGCGGCGGCGGGGGTTGTTAGAGTGGCCAGAAACTGGAATCCCAAGACCACCCATGCCCAGCATTGGTTATGTAGTGTTATAGCCTCATAGATTATTCGAGGGAAGATGATGTCCCGCAGGCACAGCCGGAAGGGCAATAGGTTGTGAACGAGCACTGGTATATGGGAGATGGAAATCTGGGCAGATAGGTGGATTGCAACGCTTCAAGAGAATGCGTTAAACCGATTCCACGGCAGCTGGTCGAATTTTGCGGATTGGATCAACGACTCAATGGGGGCGAAGCGAAATTTGACCCATCGGCAGTCCCAACACATTGTGAATCACATGCTTCGTAATGGTATTTTGAACCCTGTGCCTCACTATTGAATGGTTTAATTCAACCGAGAGCAGGAGGGATAAGGGAGCACCAGACATATTTAAGGTTTGAATTGATCCCGCGAGATATTTGTATTTTGAACCACATGCCCCGAAATGGTATTTTGAATCACATGCTTCGTAATGGCATTTTGAACACAATTGAATGGTTTAATTCGCATTTTGAACCACATGAAATGCCATTGCGAAGCATGTGATTCAAAATGGCATTTCGAGACATGTGGTTCAAAATGCAAATTAAACCATTTAATTGTGTTTAAAATGGCATTTCAAAGCATGTGATTCAAATGGCATTTCGAGGCATGTGGTTCAAAATGCGAATTAAACCATTCAATTGTGTTCAAAATGGCATTACAAAGCATGTGATTCAAAATGCCATTTCGAGGCATGTGGTTTAAGATGTGAATTAAACCATTCAATTGTGTTCAAAATGCCATTACAAAGCATGTGATTCAAAATGCCATTTCGGGGCATGTGGTTCAAAATGCGAATATCTCGCGGGATCAATTCAAACCTTAAATATGTCTAGTGCTCCCTTATCCCTCCTGCTCTCGGCTGAATTAAACCATTTGATAGTGAGGCACAGGGTTCAAAATGGCATTACGAGGTATGTGATTCAAAATGGCATTTCGAGGCATGTGGTTCAAAATGCGAATTAAACCATTCAATTGTGTTCAAAGTGCCATTACGAAGCATGTGATTCAAAATGGCATTTCGAGGCATGTGGTTCAAAATGCAAATTAAACCATTCAATTGTGTTCAAAATGCCATTACAAAGCATGTGATTCAAAATGCCATTTCGGGGCATGTGGTTCAAAATGCGAATATCTCGCGGGATCAATTCAAACCTTAAATATGTCTAGTGCTCCCTTATCCCTCCTGCTCTCGGCTGAATTAAACCATTTGATAGTGAGGCACAGGGTTCAAAATGGCATTACGAGGTATGTGATTCAAAATGGCATTTCGAGGCATGTGGTTCAAAATGCAAATTAAACCATTCAATTGTGTTCAAAATGGCATTACGAAGCATGTGATTCAAAATGGCATTTCGAGGCATGTGGTTCAAAATGCAAATTAAACCATTCAATTGTGTTCAAAATGGCATTACGAAGCATGTGATTCAAAATGGCATTTCGGGGCATGTGGTTCAAAATGCAAATATCTCGCAGGATCAATTCAAACCTTAAATATGTCTAGTGCTCCCTTATCCCTCCTGCTCTTGACTGAATTAAACCATTCGATAGTGAGGCACAGGGTTCAAAATGCCATTACGAAGCATGTGATTCAAAATGGCATTTCAGGGCATGTGGTTCAAAATGCAAATTAAACCATTCAATTGCCATTCTTTGGCATACCAGCGAATGGATGTGGATGCTGTGAACTGTTAAAGCCAGGGGACCGCTGGATGCTCCCAAGATACCAAACAAGCAAGATAACTGTCATTTGGTGATCGGCAACGCCACCAGAAATCAGTGATGGAAAATGTGGTATTCCCGCATTTGGAATCTGCCCCCTATCTCCGTCGCTCAAAGTGCGACCTCCACCTCAGGTTGCTCCAGTCAACACAGATTTCGTATAGATAGTATGTATGATGTATAGTAAATGTAAAGTAATGTACTTACGATGAAATTATGAGCATTAGTAGTCATCTAGCATATCTTCGTCATCCAGGCGCCCCGGCCCGATCCACCGCCCCGCCAAAGTGCATTTTATCAGAACTTGTTGTGCGCGCATATTGGACACTAACTCTGGCGGTGAAACATATCCAATAAAATCATACAAATGGCTTCATCGTGCCTGAATTCTGCGAAATGCATACTGTACTGAAATATTGCTGATTATGGGTAAAATAATATTTGTATAACAGTATGTGGGGCAGAGATACAAAATCCGCCACGATGGAAGGGAATATAATCACACTGCCGAAATTTCTTCCCCCCAAAACTTGTCTTCAAACGGGGTAGAAGGGCCAGTCTGACGCTTGATCACTTTGTGCGCCAGCGTCGGAGTTTGAAATAGCAGAGCATTGCCGATCACCAGTCAAACGCATGAAGAAAACCTTCCTGCATCACGTGAAACTAACCACGCGCCGGTCCGACCAACTCCGATCCCGCCCATCTCCATCCGTGCGCCTCGCCGCGCGCACTCCAATCGCTAACATGAACACGGATAGAAAGGCTCCTGTAATTTCCTCCTCGCAGCTCAGGTTTCGCTAATTTCATCTCTCAATCCCAGACTCACTTCGTCGAATACGCATAAAAGAAAAGCGAAAGCTCAGATTGCATACACCAGCGGGGAAGTCGAATCCAAGTTCCGCGAGCATACATAGCATATCACCACATACAAGCAGTCAACACTGAAGTCATCCGTATTCGAGCCGAGGCTTGTCAAAAGCTGGTTGACCGGCTTGTTGACAATCAAATCACCAACACCGAATTTCTCTGTTCGCTAGGAGAGACAGGGGCATCGACAGATGAGGCTATGGAATATGCTCAACAAGCCCGAGCCCGTTTGGCAGCCGGTCCTCAACCTCCGCAACAACTCGCTAACCACACCTGAATGACTCTCTGACGCTGAGGTCACAAAATTCCGTTGCGACTGGGACACTCGAACCAGAACGCGAGAACGCGAGAGTGGTGAACTCGTAAATTTTTAAAAAATCCGTCACCTCCCGATCGCCCGTGGCGGCCGTCCCGTCCCGTAGAGATTTTGTCAATCTCGATGACGGGACGGATCTGCGTGTTGCCCTCCCGTCGAATGACGGCTGTGCTCGTGACGGGCACGGCGTGCAGCCCTATACATCCCGTAGGAGGTGTTTGTGAGCTGCTAATTGGTTCAGCCATGTCATTGAAGGACAGATTTGCATCAATTTCTGCGCCGTCGAGATGAATCCCAACTGAAAGAGTGAGGATGACAACTAGCATCGAAAAAAAATCACCTACCATCCAGGGAAAAATCCGGAGTAGACAAACAATGAATAGCCACTATAAAGCAGAGTGTGGATTCCCTTCTTGCACTCGATCAATTTGCCCTTCGCCCATAAGCCACGCTCTTGAAGGACGACTTCATCCCCTTCGGCTGGCCGGGATGCTCAGGATGATTGGCAGGGTGAACCATTTTTTGAACCCGCCGAACATTCCTATTCATCCATCACGCATAAGGGCTTGTTTTAGAAGGAGCATTTGGTACCCCGGTCCGTGAGAGGCTTCGAACGCGAGGATGATTTCATTCTTGAGCTCGAAATAATGGTTATTTATCGTGATTATTGAGTGAAGGAAATGAAATGAGAACGAACCTGCATCGTCAATATTGTACTGCACCGCGCGATTGTTGTGCAACTCGTGTGCGCAGCGCTCCATGGTTGCAGAAACAATTGAAGATGCTGGGCATCCGGTTCACAGCCTCGACTCCGAGACGGGGATTGAAACGCGCTACTGACTTGGATCTGAACCTCCAAACTTGATCTCGTAGACCCCAAGTCGCTCTGAGTTCTCGTATAAGAGAGCCACAGCGTTGATTGAGGAGAAGACAACATCAAGGTTGACAGAACGTCCTTGATGACACTTCCATTGTTCCGTGGTAGGTTAAAAATGGTCTGCACGCCATACGCCGTCGAAGGTTCCCCTGAGGCGAAACTGTCATGTTTGAAATGAGAGGGAGAAACAATGGCTCAAGGGACCCGAGATAATGGATTGGGACGGAATGAACCGGCAGCTGGGAAAAAAAGATGCAAATTGGAAAGGACAAAGAGGTGCAATCTGATGCAGAGGGTCCTGACAAGTGCTGATTCCGTCCTGATCTAACCCAAAGTAGGTTCCGTCGCTCTACTGAGGTAGCCTCCGGCCATAAGTATGGACGCGGTAAAGCCACACCCCACTTGTCTTCATGTCCTCTCGCAAACTAACAATTGCCCTGTTGGGTGCCCGCTCAGCCGGTCCGTCATCATCTCGCCACGAACTTCCAAGATTCTTATTCACTTCAGGTAAATCATCCCTGATAAAGCGCTATTGCGAAGGAAAATTTGAGGATTCATATTTCCCAACAATCGACTGCTGTCATCTCGGAAAAGTCACTGTCAACGACATCCCATACGAGTTGCGAATCATCGATACATCGGGTCAGGTAAGCATTCTCGACCACAACTTGTAGTTCTGTACCTCACTGTGTTCAGGACGAATCTTTCATTCTGAAAGAAAGATACATATATGGTACTCACGTCTATGTATTTGTGCGTTGGCTTAGCCCGATTATGGCTCAGTCAGGTTAACGTCTATCCATGCAGGTATATTCCATCGTCTCCCGACGATCCTTTGACCTGATCCGAATACTTTACGATGAAATTTTCGGGCTATACGGAATACCGATCCCATGCGTGATCGTAGGGTGCAAAAGCGATCTCGAACAACAGTGAGTGTCTAAGTGGAATGTAGTGCTCGTCCTTATCCCTTATCAAACAGCAGAACAGTCGACTCCGAGGAAGGAATTGAGCTAGCGAAGGAGAAGAACAGTGCCTGGGTCGAGACAACCTCGAAGGCAGACATTAATATCGGTACACTCCTTTCTTCCATCTCCTCTCGACTGGAACCAGATCCCGGCAGACAAAATCTTTGAATATTGTGTGGCTGAGGTCCAAAAGATTTCACCTTCCTCGAGCGGCGCCGGGGGTAGATCAAGTTTCAGGAATGATCAAGTAGGCCTTCTGCCCACGTAAAGCCTCCGGCTAATGTTGTCGTCAGCAGCCACAGTTACGCTGTTTATCCAGATATGCTCGATGGTTGAGGGAGTTTTTTCTGGGGTGATGACAAGATTGCAACCATCTATTTCGTTATGGAGCGGTAAATGTAATACAAGATTATGATCCTTCTGCAGCAATTCAACAGCCTGCGTAGCTTTGTAAAAGTGACATCGGCAGACCTAAGCAGATTCTGTTTAGATGTATATAATAAAAGACATGAGTGTCGATTGCTGAAGCTCCTCAATGGGTCCCTGGCCCTCCCCGAATCGATGAAGAGTGTTCAGGAAGTTAGTTCTATGTGGGATTCCCACAATGTGATTAAGGAACCTGGTTCGTTTTGATGGTAACCAAAACAGAGTCAAAGCCTTCGCCCTTTCTTCTTCCCTTGTTCCCTCCTCCATCGATGGTCGCCTTGAAGGCGGTGTGGGGCGCGTGGGGCATTGCTGTAGAGGTGTTTATTGCCCTGCCGTTGCGATATCTCTGATACTTTCTTTCCCATTCAATCCTTGGATGTGATTCAGTCGCGCCGACTCGATTGCCACCGTCTCCCTCATTATTGTGCTTCTGGTTCATGCCACGTCGTCCCTCGCCTCCTCAAGGCTTCCCTTCCCTTGAACTGGAACCCCGCCAAGATCCTGGAGCAAAACATCCCAGTGCGCATTCGCACCAACGCAGACCGTCAATGCAAGGCTGCTGCAATTTGTTGACAGTCCCACAAGTCGTCCTTGGATGTGCGCCATCGGGTTCATGTATTGCCGCACCGCCCTTCCACAATTCAAGTATCACTCCGCTTACTCCTCGCTACTGGATGGGTTGGTCGTCTACCCCACCGTCAAGGCTTCTCCTGTTCCCGTTCAATCCTGCATGTCCTCAACACACTCGTGGTAGGCTACAATCACGTCAAGTTGCGGTACTTTTTTTTTTTTTTTGAATCAAATTTATTTCCCCCTCACCGCGTACGGTATGTTAGGGACCTCTCTTGCACAAATTGGAGTGTCTAGTACGGTAGGCGAGAGCTACGCGGTTCGATTCAAATCAAGAACCGCGGTTCGGCCGTGCCTGCCGGCGTCTTCCGGTTCCCATGACTCCACTACCTGTATGTCCTCGACTCATCTTTAGTCCCTCAACGCCGCTGCCGCCCTCCGCCGCCTCCCGCCCATCGCGCCAGCTCCCACCCATCGCGCTGCCTCCCGCCTCCAATTGCAACCTCCACCGCTCCCACGCAACCGCGGACTGATTGATGACATCCGTGGACACCATACGGTGGCTGACCGAGCTGCAGAAGCGGCTGTAGGCATACAGGTCATTTGCCTAGGCAATTCAACTGGCTGTGTATCGCGAAGGTTGCAACGCCTCACCCTCAACTTCCACACCAATAAGCGTATCATCGATGAAGTCGTCAATAGTCCAATGGGATACTTGTCTTTCTCTGTTGCTCAACCCACGCAGGCGGTAGTACCCTCGAAGCAGCTGCACAACAAAATCTCCGGCTTCACCACCCATCTTCTGAAGCGTATCCAGAAGGGGCCCGTCCGCGGCATCTCCTTCAAGCTGCAGGAAGAAGAGAGAGAGCGGAAGGACAACTATGTCCCCGAGGTTCCGCTCTCGACACCCCTGCGTCTGGGGGATTGGAGATCGACCCCGACACCAAGGTCAGTTCCCCGCCATTTGCATCGCACTTTTTCACGCATCCCTAACGTTTCTGTAGGCTCTCCTTACCGTCTTGAACTTTGACTTGATCACCATCTTGGTTGTTGTCCCGATCACCACCCAGCCTGAACGCAGCGGACCCGGTGGTGGCCCCAGGCAGGAGAGGCGGATTGTCCTGGGCACTGCTCCCCGGTAAATGCACCCACCCGAGTCTTGTTGAGGCATGAAGTATGGTACATGTGTCTTTATGCGCGAAAAATTATTATGCTATGCCATATCTTCATTCTCAAATCGAGTTTTGATGATCTCAATTGTTGCGACGGCAGTGCCTGCTTCACGTTTTTGTATTCGACAATTTGGCGTCATTCTGCAATGTCCTTTGAGCGTCCTCTTTTCCCAAGGACAAACTGCAATAACGATCTCTGGCACCATTGACGCAGCGGCATGACAAAGTATCCCCTGTGGACCAATTGGCCACCAGAACTTGTTCTTCGCCGGAGGTTCTCCGTAACGGTGACGGACTGCTGTACCATTTCGACAAATAAAGTTGTACATTAGAACAAATATCACTGTACATTGGTTCCGAGATTCTCGATAAATGCAGACATTTTTCTAAATATTTCCCAGTTGTTCGTCAGTGTGATTTGTGGGGAACCGAGTGACTTGCGAACGGACTCCGCCAGCGCAGCAAATTCTGCATCCACCCAGTCCAAGTGCTCGCTTCTAGGCCCCACCTCCTCTGTCAGGAACTGTCTGAGTTCGGCAATCGTCTCCTTCGGAAGTTTGATGAAGCAATTTATTCCCCCATACAACTCGGGATATTTCAACGCATCGGCTGGAACATGCCCAGAAGGCATATTTTTATTAGGCTGAGATCTTATTTGGTGTTGGTTCCACCAGATGCGAAACTCGTCGAGTTCGGCTTGGACCAATGGAGGGAAGATCCAATTGAATAAATCCCTGTTCATGGTGCGGTCAGCGAAGAAAACAAATAATGACTTTCAGGAACCAAACTTGTGAAAGGCAACATTGGGATCAAAGATATGTTTGTTCTTGCCTCGCAAGATATGATCTCGCAGGTTAAGACCAAGCTTTTCACGCAGCCATCGCCAAAATGCTTCGATGATGGTATTGTGGACGCTCTTGATTGATTTATGCGCCGGATAGACAGCGAGATCAATGTCAGGCGCAAATATCTCACTGGCGCAGGTCAAACTCGGGTCAACGAAAAAACTCTCAACACACCGTAACACTGTTTGAATAGCCTCCAACCAGCCTAACTCTGATCCTTTATCCGTCGTGGACTGTAACCCGATCCCTGAAAACGGGTACAATTAAGTCGTTATGCAGCAAAATGAAGCCGACACACCTCCATATTTCTCAATAAAATCTAGGAACAAATGACCAATGGCAGCATTGCTACGACAGTTTGGAACAACGTTGATCTTCAATAAATCAGCAGTCCATTTATCCTTCCACCCATAAATCGGAAGTCCAACGTCACCCATCTTCAATGCCTGTGCGCCGATCTTTTCATGTCCGTCAGATGACACCTCATGGAAGGGTCCGAGGGCAGAAAGTGGGTGTCGATAAATTTTGTGCTTCTTGTATCCTGGGTAACGACGCTCCGCACCGAGAGGATTCCATTCATGCATGAGACACCTGATTTCGTCTCTTGTGAAAGTTGAGATACAAGAGCATTTCACAGGACTGTACACACCGTGGAGCCATTATCAGCTTATCCTTCAACTTGGACTTGACAAAATTTGGGCCGTTGTTCTGCATAACATCCTTATCCATCTCACCGGCCACAGCTTGAGCTACTATTTCACGGGCGGCTGGGGTACGGCGCACTGAAGGTATTTCGAGCCTTCTCTCGATTTCGTTTAATTTGGTCGTACTGAAATGTCTTCGTCAGTCAAGTTCGCACAAGACTTAAGTTATTGAAAGACCGGATAGAAAGGTTGTGGTCCTTGGCGAGTCGTTCGAGCTTTTTTTCCTGTGACAACCCATGTCGAACATAGTCCTCCAGACTTTTTTAAGCTTGTCGTCTGGAGGATCTGTTATTATTCCTTGTCAAGTCCAACAAGAAACTTGATGCGATTCCGAGATCTTACAATTCTTTGTTCCTGCGCCGTTCTTTCCTGTGGGATTGGGCATGATTCGAGCAACCAGAGGGATTGATTCCAAATTGGGTAATGAGAATCGACGCTCGCAGAATTTTCTGGATTGCACCGCATGACTGAAACAAATCTGGCAAGATCGTTCTGGTATGTTCTTCCCATTTCAATCTTTCCGCAACCTATAAATCCGGTACTCGTTCAATACCACTCTATTTTTCTCACACTCGTTTAACACATCGCACTATCCTTCGTTTTTCATTCTTTCTCGTCTCACTGCCATGGACTCAAATAATCCTAGTGCAGCACAATGCGAAGACTGTGGCTTGACCTTTCCTCTCTGGGAAGCTGCTGGCAAGTGCCCCAAATGTGTCAAGCTGCAAAACCATGATCGAGACTTATCTGAGTATCAAGACATTCAAGTATGTGTCTATCTTGTTCTAGTCATACCTTCTGACTTCGACATGATTCAGAAGTGGCCCCAGTGTTCATTTTGCGGTGTTACTAGGAGGAACATGGCTCCTCCGCCCATGCCCGGGTCGGCTCAGACTTGTGGGTCATCTACTTGCAATGTCGTACTATCTCGTACGTTTTACTACTTATCTGATATCTATAACCTCATTTTCTTTTGCATAGTTGCTACACCACCATCGGGCACAGCGGAGCCTCTGGGGCCATCGTTGGTCGGCAATTCTACCAATGAGGCAACTGTAGCTCGCATACTAGCCCTCCGCCAACGCCTCAAGCTTCCACCTCCTGGTCTATCTTCGAAATCCGTCAGTCCTGGGATGCACTTGAATACAGCTACCCTCCTTGCTCACGAACACGGTGGTGGGCTTCCAGGCGAATCACTGATCATGGTCTGCTGGGAGGTATTTCATTAGCAATACCTTCAAATTTTCCTTGAACTTTTTCAGGTTCGGTCCAGCAAGAATTCAAAAATCGATGCCCGGCTAGGTAGCGCCTCCAAAAAATGGTCAACCAGCCTCTATATGGAAGGTAGGTTGTCCATACCGATGACATCTGCACTGGTGAACACCTTTCTTCATACAGATATTAAAGCTGATATAGTGCAAGTCGTCAATGTTGAGTGGACAAAACAGAACCTTGTTGCTCTCCGAAAGTTTGTAGCTATCTTTATATCTTTTTCAGTTTGTACTAACCTGGGCTGATCTCTAGTGACGCCACCTCATTCCGCTGGCCTGTCGACCGTCTCTTGGAACCGGGTACTTCCACTATGACCCTCGGCGAATTTTATACATACTATAGTACCCCACCAATGCGCCAATCTATCTTCATGAAGTGCCCAAGAAGTGGAAGCACTTCTTGAAGCATGCAAAGACTTCTCCGTTCATATGCCTTGAATTGTACATTGACTATGATGCGGTAGGCCGTTCAGCATAGACATACTTGATTTCAGCTGAAATTTGTCTCAGTGGAAACAAGCCAAAGAATCGGTCGAGAATATGAATTCAGTTTCCGACATGACGTCCTCTGCTGTCACCCAAGTTACCCGGAAGCGGAGCCGAACCGACTCGTCCAAAGATCTGACTTCCGACAAGCAGAAGCAAACCCGTTCCTCCGTTTCAGCAGGTGACGTCTTTTTTGTATACATTAAACTTTGCAAGATGTTTGACAGTGCTGTAGTTTCACTGCGTTCCGAGTTCTCCCTCTCAAAGCGGAGCGGCCGTGCTGTAGTCCAGAAGCAGAGTGATATCACTTACAGGAAAATTACGTGCATTACCGCTACTTCGACTGGACAGCCGCAGCTCGTTGATACAGGCGACATTTATCGTGGACATATATTTGATACACCATTCAGTAGCGGGAGCATGAAACATGCCTTTGATGTGAGCAATTCAGCATTCCTTCTTGTTCTGCGCTGACGAATACCTTCACACCTTCAAACGACAGCTGATCCTCACAACTGGGGAACAGTATGTTGCAAAACACTTTTTTAAGCTTACCGCTGCAGACAGCGATCTATTCGAATCGGAGGTTTCTGTCGAAGCGAACCGAGTTGAAGTTGAAGGGGAGATTACTAGGCTCGCAATCGGAACGTGGTTCCTGAATGGTTTCTATCGTCTCTGTAAATCCCACGGAGATGTCAGTGTCGACACAAGTGAGTTAGACTCTGACCCGATCATTTCCGAAGTAATGTTTGTTAGATATCGCGTTTGCCGATGCATTCCTTGCCATAGAAGTCGACCGTCCATCAACGGCCTCAGGAGTCGCTCAAATCACTGATACAGAGGAGGGTTTAACATGGTTGGTGGAACGCAAGCGTCCAACTACAGTCATCAAGTTCAGTGGAACTTTGGTTCACTGCTCACATCGCAGAGATCTGCGAAGTGCAACAATCTCAGCTTTTGCTCATTTTGTGTTCGGGTATAGTAAGGGTACACTGGTCGTCGCTGACTTGCAAGGTGCGTACTTACTGCTTTCCATTACTCATGAAATGACCCCTGATTGCATCTTTCAAGGCACTCCTTGTCTCGTTCGCAACAACGACGGGCTCATCCTCTTTGATCTTATGACCCATACCAAGGACGGGTGAGGCATGGAATCTTTTTCATTTCTCTCCACTGATCATTGTCCAGAGACTCCGGTATTGGCGACTTCGGTGAAAAGGGGATCAAGTCCTTCATCGACGATCACCAGTGCACAGATTTGTGTCGGGCGCTGACTCTCGAATCATCATATCCGCTCGTTATGCAGGAGGACGGGGATTTTAGCAGTGGAAAGGACTCGGATGAGGATGAGGATCCTCTTCAAGTCCATATTTAGATACAACATACGCTCATTTCCTGACATTATTGCGAACTTAGATTACTCTGTAATTAGATTACTGCGTACTTAGATTACACTATACCCCTACCTACCTACCTGCCTACATAGTACTTGAATACATTGCTCTACTCACGTTCATCTGCATATCCGAAATATATCTAAGTAGTTAGCAAATTTCCGCCTGGTTGCAACCAAATCAGACAGCACGCAGAGTACCGAGTGAGGCCCATCCCTCTGGCCTGCGACCACAACGAGTGCACGCAATATTGTGACAATGTCCTCAGCCTTGTGCCGAAGGGCGTAACACTTGCAGAGTGCAGTGATAACGCACTTGCCATTCGTCTTCCCACCCAACGCCGTCCGTGCTCAGATCAATAGACCCGGCATCACATTGGTGAACCCTTCGTGGGTGACAGAGGTGGGGTGTCACTGCAGGAGCTGAAGGTTGTGATTGTCGATGAATGGGAGCAAGAGTTGGGCTCGGTCGAGAGATGACCGCGGCAGGATGAGCCGGAATCATCATCAACAATTCAGAAAAGAAGGGGCGACCTACGCGAGACAAATTCTCCCCTTCGACGAGACAACTTCCCTCCAGACCCTGGCGGACGAGAAGGCCCGATCTCGCCACTAAACTTGGACGAGCATGTAGATGCGATCGATGGCCCAGTGACGATGCATGCTTTTGTTAGGGACTATCACGGTTTGCTTTCTCAATGCGAGCACAGGATGGTGTCGCCGATGACAGGGCGCCCATGCAGAACGTTGACTCTGGGTCACTTCCCTTAGTTACGGTGTGTCCCGCGTATGTCGCCAATCAGCCTGCGGTTGAGTGGGAGCGGTAGAGGTGGGAGGCGGGAGGCAGCGCGATGGGCGGGAGGTGGTGCGATGGGCGGGAGGCGGTGAAGGGCGACAGCGGCGTTGAGGGACTAGACACGAGTTGAGGACATAGTGGAGAGGTCGAAAGAGATTGTTTAGTTGAAGGTCACACATGTGTCACATTGCCATCACGGCTTACCACGACCACCAGAATTTGTGCAATAACTTTCGGGGGAGATTTGAAGAGCATCCATAAAAAATTACAATATTATATTGTCTATCCCAGACTCCACTCAAAGTGCTTTTACGAACGGCAGGTCAAAATTAACTGCACGGTGAACACATTTATCTCAACTTGGATTAAATCGGTCATTTAGCGCCTTGCTCAGGCGATATTGTGGTTTTTGGTGCTCGTAGAAATTCGGCGTGAAAGAAAATGAAAAACAATAGTATTTTGACGCGTAAAACGCGTCAGAAAACAGCCGAGAAACGCGAGAGGCAAACAGTAGGGAACACCTGGGCGCATTACCGACATCCGTCCGCATATGGATGGGACATCGAATCCATCACATAAGGATCGGACCACTTTCGGCATATGCCACTTACCTACCGGAAGATGGCAGGCACAGCCGAACCGCGGTTCTTGATTTGAATCGAACCGCGTAGCTCTCGCCTACCGTAGTCTAGCCTAATAAAATTTCCTTCGTGTGGTGGGTGTAAATTCGGCATCACTGAAAGTTCTCCTAGGAGAACTTGGAGTGGGTGGGTCTGCAAGAAATGTGAGGTTGTCGGAACTGAAATGGAACGGCGGGCTATTCAGTGCTGGGGAAGCCAACTAATGGGCTCAGTGAGGGGTGACGTCGCGCCGTCTCCAGCGTAGGGTGTTACTTTGCATTTGGCTCCGTAGAAGCAGGCCCCGTTCTCCACGGGCCACTCGCCGACTTTTGAGGTCGTGCGGTCGACACAGGACCGAAAACGCCTTGATCTCCCCAACAAGTTCACGGTCAGGGTTGAGGTACGTGATTATGTCCTGGATGGTATATGACTCTGGCCTGTCTTCCGCCATCATCGGGACGCCGTGGGTTACGACCGAATGCCATACATCGTCTCGTTCAAACAATGGTCGTTTATGATTCCCGGGGAAGCCGAGTAGTGGGCGGATCACCGTCCATATATCAGCCTTCCGCTGTTGGAGGTACTGTGCGGTACTTGTAGTCGACGGGAACAGCACCAGGTTTCCGTGTTTCGTCCATCGGACTGCACCTAGAGGCGTCTGCGCGTACTTGTCACTTTGTAGTGCAGCATTAATTTCGTCGAATAATGTTGCCGGGCTGCGTTGGGTAGGTTGGTGGCCAGGGTTTAAATCGAAGCGGATGACAATCCTCTGTCCGCGTGCGGGCGTAGTCGGTCGCGGAGGCGACGACGGATTCGACAGGAGGGGAGGTGTAAGCAGTGTCCGTTCCCGTGTGTGAATGTCGGGCGTGGTCGGTGATGGTGGCCGATGGGGATCAGCTGTCGCAGCATAAGTGGCGGGCGCTGTCAGAGGGTCATGAGCGGGGTGGGCTGGGGCAGGGGCAGGGGCATGGGCTGGGGCAGGGACGGTAGTGGGTGCTGCGGGTTGCACCGGGCTTTCCGCAATCTTGGCACCGATCGCTGTGTGACCACGGTACACCGTGACTTCCTGATCCACCTCTTTCTTCCCAGTTCAATTTCAACCAGTATTGACCTGATGCTTGAAGTCCACTCATGCTCAGCAAATTTATTCCAAGCAACCAGTGGTCCATTTCCGCCCATTTCTCTTCTAACCAACTCAACATTGTTGGTGCGAAACATTGGGCTATATAATGTCTTGAACTGGCATCAGTGATAGAGGGAAGCTTGTGTGCTGATTCAACATTGACATTGTATCAAAATCATGCCACCTTGCCCTGCCGTTTGATTGGAGCCTTTTGTTTCTGTTCTTGGGGGTGGCGAGTACTGATGTAGAAGCGAGTGTATGGTAGTAGAGGTACCAGAAAGTTCAGACCTGCCTGTTGTATAGATTCATTTTGGTGAGCAAATGTCCGAATTATATACTAGCGCCAAGTGCCTGAATTGTCTCCTCCTCATCAGTGCCCCCCTCATCCTCCATATCCAAAGTTGATATCCGAGTGCGGTGTAGAGGCATATCTGCTCGGATCTGCTTCGCTTCTGCTCAAGCCTGCTGTGGTCTGCTGATATATGCTCCGCTATATAGTTACTGTTTTTCAGCTCATATCAAACAAATCTACTATACATATTATCCGGCGATGATGGTGTCGGATTCCGAACATTCCGTGTCCGCGTCCGGTGCCAACTTACGCAAATAGAAAATGGTCCGTGCCCAAGCGCGGCTGGAAAAACCGCTTCCCGGAGACGTATGTAAGCAGCGCACATCCTCCTTGAAGCTGACTTATTGGAAATCTCAATACTAGAGCTTACGGAGATAAAAAGCCGAGGGTTCAACTCAGCCCTAGGCTTCTTTGCCCTCTTTCCCCCCAGCATCCACGGCGTCCACAGCCTTGCGCTTTTCAGATTTGTTTTTGGGGGCTGGATCTTTCTTCTGTGCGTTACCCCTCTTTGCCTTCTTCCGGGACTTCTGTGTCGCACCATCATCCGAGAGTCCCTCGTCGCCGGGGAGGCTGAATGCTTTGAACTTCCCCACTTCTTTGGCTTCTACCAATTCTTTCATCTCCATGTTGTACTCGGTAGATCTCCCGTATGTCCTTGTCGTGGGCTTGGTCATTCAGTTGTTTCCATATTGCTGCCATGGCATGTTACAAGTCCTCTTGCGCAGCAGACGGAGACTCACCTTGGTTTCGGCTCACTGACAAGAAAGATTTGAGCATAGCGCCCTTGTTCCGGCCGTTCGCCAAGAGGCCATATAGATCACCGCTTATCATGGTTCGTCGGAGAAATCGACAAAAGAGCTACAGGACTTGTAACATGCCACGACAGCAATATGGAAACAACTGAATGACCAGGCCGACGACAAGGACATACGGGAGATCTACCGAGTACAACATGGAGATGAAAGAATTGGTAGAAGCCAAAGAAGTGGGGAAGTTCAGAAGTCCCGGAAGAAGGCGAAGAGGGGTAACGCACAGAAGAAAGATCCAGCCCCCAAAAACAAATCTGAAAAGCGCAAGGCTGTAGACGCCGTGGATGCTGGGGGGAAAGAGGGCAAAGAAGCCTAGGGCTGAGTTGAACCCTCGGCTTGACATTGAAGCCAATCACGTGCCAAATCCTCCGGCCACCTAAGACAAATTTATAACTCCAGCCACATCTTTTGCCTTGGACTGCATGGGATTCACACATTGTGACCCCCCTGTACATCATGAGGTTTTTTCTGTCAGTAGATTTGGAGGTTTTAGACCGTATAGCTGAGCTCTGAGGCCTGAAAATGAATCGAGATGTTTCAAGTCCAAACACTCGGTAGCAAAAGACTTCGGTGACGGACTGGTCTGCCATTTCTTCTTTGGATGGGTGTTGGAGGGGTAGCTGACAAGATTTGCGAATATATTGATTCAATTAATGTGAATCCCATTACAGATAATGTCGGCGCGAACGAAAAAAAATTCTTTTGGGACGTTTTTGGGCACAGCACCCCGTGTTTTGTGAAGGGCGCCCGCCGCCGCGACGTCAGGATGATGCGTGCAAAGTCCCTGGCCAGGAGTAACAAGCAGGGGCAGAGCATCCCGTGTTTTGCCAACGGCGCTCGGCGCCGCGACCTCAGTGTGGTACAAGAGAAAAGAGGGAAAGAGTAACACAACTTCTAAACTCGATTAATCTTGGCATTATGAATCATTGTTCAACAGCCACGCTTCTGCGCCGAATCTTGACTATGCATCCATAGGAAGCCTGATGGTGGGGAAGACGGGAGTAATATCCCGGTCCATATGTTGGCAAAAATCGGGAAAACTCGGTTTGCAACACACTTTATGTTAAGGCATCCCACGAGTGGACCCGCGGGTGACTCAGATCCGTAGATCCGTATGAGTTTTTTCCCACGGATTCGCGGGTCCATTAACCGCGGGTATGCGGGTACTTGCGGGTAATGCCAAACCCGTGGGTACTCACGGGTAGAGGCTGCAACTTCCTTCCCTTTGACCGTTTTGACTTGGCCTTGAAAGTGGTAATGATATCTGCAATTGGAATCGCATCTGGGAGATTATACCACGACCCAAGCACAGATGCAGCACCTGTTGATTCGTCAGAGAGTGAGTGGCGCGTTTTAGTCACAGTCAAACCGCCACAGAAAAACGCCCGCTCAACGTCTGTTGAAGATGCTAATAGAATAATTAGCAATCAAAGCATCAATGAGGTAGATAAAAAGACGGACTAGGAATTGAGAGGAAATTCAAAGCCATTCGGGCCACCGGATGAGTAGTGGCTTTCATCGCCGTCCACCAGGTTATGGCATCAGTATTTGTCAAGACAGTTGCACTGCTGATCGATTCGTCCAAACAATCAAGATCTGCTTCGTCCTCCAGCAAAGCATCAAAGAATTTGTTTGTTGTATGTGTCGCCTGAATACAAGTAAGTGTTGTCGACAAATCCATGGAAAATAGTGTACTTCAGGAAGAGCCGACTGAGCCTTCGGTTGTGGTTAGTAGTATGTATTCCATTCGTGTATCAGTGTCACGTCTGGAAATTGTCAAGAAGCACGTACTCCAGGGAAAACAGGCTGGATTAACAAGATAAATGAGCAGACGACCCCCAGAACAAGCTATCGACGAAAACTTACATCACGTTAACCCAGGAGGATACGAGGAGGCATCTGTAGCGAGATCAGGTCCCCAAGAGAACTCAGTGACCAATGAATTGCTCGCCCCAAGGTGAGATCGTACAGATTGCTCATGTCGGATTGCGGGGGGATGGGCTTATTGAAGCACAATTTGAGGGACTCAAAACCACCAACGTAATGTGGAACCATGCTGGAAGTACGTTATTTTTACTCCAAAGAAAGATTTCTGGGCGGGGCATGCCACGCATGTACCATGCGCATTTTCAGTTCGCCGTTTGTATTGGCAGGCCCAAGGGAGCAGATTCCCAGGCATAAGATCAGGCACGGGGTAATATTCCACTACTGCATAAAGGGTTTCCCCTTAAAGTTAGAACTGGACGAGATCAATTCTTCTTTGGGACCCAAATTGGCCATATATCGAGAGCGGGGCCTAAAATGGGGTGAAAGAGTGCAAAAAACGCATTTTTGAGCCGCGGCTCAGCAGTCGATTCAAGCAGGGGAACCAATGCTTTTTGGGACTTACCCAGACGGTGACTAAGCCGTTACAACGCCGCTTGGCGATGTATCCGTTTTTGTTTGGTGAAGCTGAGGATTCCAGACTCCAGTACGTTAGAGACCCTGCCCGCCGCACCATCCCCATCAGAGGGCCCGTAAATCCGATCCGCGCCCACGTCTCGTGTGATGAAGACTGCAAAAGGAAATCTGAAGGGACTCTAATAATAATAATTTCCGCCAAAAAAAAAACAACCAATGGCCAAAAGATCGCACAGGCTGGAGTCTTCCCACACCGAGAGTTGGGCCGGCTCCACCACGTTATGCTTGCCATATGCAAGAAGACTTGTATGCCGTCGTTTCGTGGTTGGTGCTCCTATTAGCCACTTTTAAATTTTTCATGTACAGATTTTCAAGGCTCTCATTACGACCAGATCTTACAACGCCGTCTTGAAACACTCTCAAGACGATCTTACGAGATTTCTCAACAATGTCTCCGTTCACACATGTCAATCCGCACGCGTCGTCTTTGTATGCGTAGTACCTGATGGACCGAATCGCATACTCGGATCTTGTTGATATGACCAAGTTCTTGGTTTTGGGGGTCCTTCGCACGGCAAGGAGTAACGCCACTAGATCAGCGCGCGCATCATTTTGGTTTCCCCAACATCGCACTCCTGGCAAAATTCTCGCATGCTGTCCTGGAAATCTTCTACGCCGTCCCTGTTTTACGTCCATGAGTTTGATTTAAGGTATTTGGGTTCCACTCTTTGCTTCTCAACTCATCCTTTAGATCTACGCGGGTTGGAAAACTGCGGCCGTGAGCTCGTCCACGGGATGGTGGAGGAGTCCAGGAACTGTAATGTACACCAATGCCTGTACATTCAGATACTTTCTGGGCCCCGGCGTTCCTAAGTGGGACCGTGCCGTGTAATTCTACCTACCTACCTACCTACCTACCTAGACGCGCACAAGCATGGAGAGATTGACTCGTTCGCTTACCACGCTTCCTGTTTCGCCACAGCTTCTCCTCGCCTGCAGCTACAACATGCGAGGTACAAGCATCGAGTTGTAGTGTCTGTCTACAAGAGACTAAAGCACACCGGGCCGAGTCGACGAGGTATTTCTGGAAGCGTCGCCTAGCCCTGCCGCTGGTACGGCGGTCAAGAACTCGTCCCCACTTCCGGAACTTCAACGATACGCGGGCGACCCACATGCATTTCATTTTACGGTTCAGGAGTCAATGGTGTTGTTTCATTTCTGAAGTTGGAGCTCCGCTATTGTACCTTCTCTATTGAAATCTACGACTTATGTAGTAAGTGGCAGCGGCCATCCTTCACATAGCGGCTCCATACGGCGATATGGGGATAAAAATCATGCAGTGTTTAATACATAAGTTACTGTTGTTGCACGATCCATAATTCCCATGGCATTTGTGCGAAATTAGAATGTTCCACAGCGTGTTTTAGTGCTTCTCTCTCACATTCGTGAACATTGCGGCGACCTACAGTGTACTGCCCAATCGCCACCGTGTAGGCTCCTACTTAACCATCCTGTTTATCGAAAGTGACTCTGTCGATAGGACAGATATCATAGACAGACGGTCACCGGTCTAGCCACCGTGGGGATGTCCGGGTACACGCCCATCGAAGATATCAAAATGAGATGCGAATGGAGGAGAATGAGTTAAAACATCGAAGGGTACGAAGTACAACACTAGCATTAACAACAAAACAAGCTCCGAGTCGACGGTAGATGGACCATTGATGAGATGCCCTTCCAAGAAGGGTTTAGATCGCATTTTACGGCAAGTTTCACAAGGAGACCTCGATTCTTGACTCAGAGAGGCGTTTGAAAAGGGGCAGCATGTGCGCGAAGATGAGCCATATCTGAAAGAAAGTGCATCGCTTGAACACAGGGAACTGAGTCAAGGATCAGGGCCATAACGCACGTTGTACCACCAGTATGAGACCCCATCAGCCTTCTGGGAATGATCCCTGACAAAGCTCGCGCTGGTATACGCTGCCAGCCCAAAGAACAAGACTGAGACCAATGGAGGCGGCCCCCACAGATACACCAGACCGACTGTCCAGGCGAGTATGGTGGCCATGAGGGACCAGCGAGCTAATGGCTGCGGTAACACCATGGCGAGCGTCTTGCGCCCAATTGCCGCATCTCCATCGCGGTCTCGGAAATCCTGTGCGTGTCCCTGGAAAGCACCTCAGTCATGCACTGAGATTTTCTTTTATTTTAGGAAAAATGGGTACGGTGGTTGTGAAAATCAGTCCACTGAGAACAACAGCGATAATGGAGATCTTCGACAGCGGTCGCCCGTGGCCTTTTTAAATTTTTCAGAATACGTTAAACAGTTCAACGGTGCGCACCAAAAATGACCGTCATGCCCCAGGAGTAACACACGTACCCCATGAACCCTATGAAAGACTTCATCGCCCAGTGGCGCGATAGTCTGAGCTCATTGTATGCAAACATCGACACCAGATGCAAAATGCTGCACGCCAGGATTCCATGGCTAGCGCTGCTCCAGAGTGAGAGTACGATCAACAGGAGATAGATTTTCTGCGCTTTCTGAACAGTCAGGCGGCCGGAGACAAGAGGGCGACTTGATTTAGAGAGTTTGTCCTCTTCCAAGCCAATAATCTAGATGGTAGATTAGTCTCGAGACGTGAAGAATGAGCATGTCGGAATAGACCTGGTTCTGGATCTGCCTCATGGTGAGATTATATGGAATAGTGGAATAAAGCCAATAAAGAACGACGAACCTCGAACGCGATAAGATGAAGCTCTTGCCAGACGATTCCATGGAAAAATGCCTTAAGGTCAGGGATACCAGCAAGCACCGCACCAACAATGATCTGTCTGCCCATTAATATTGAGGACAGTAGGAGGATATAAAGTTAAATGTTTACCACCGGAGCGATTGTTGAAATGATGTCGTACTGATTAAAGAGAAAGGCGGTGTATAGGGCGCTACCCAAAAACTGCACCACTGAGGACATGCCAGAAAGGTCAGGGAGAAAGAATTATGTGGGCAGAAGGATTTAAGAAACCACACGGCAAGATATGAAAAACCGCTGGGAGCCGTCTCCAGATCGGCTGTCCCAGGTGCCGCGATCGATAGTCTCTCAGACAACGGACCACCTCGTGTTGGGGAAAGAGGATCTCTAACCATGTAAGCTAAAGTTCTGATCCCCCTTTGGTGAAATTAAAGCGCTGACTGATCAGAAGAATCTGAAAAATAACAGTTATATAATTATATATGTGTATAGGCACTTTAGGCAGATCGGCTGCCTCGTGGAGTTGCACGCGGTCAATAGGCCGCAGTTTCCAGAGATTTCTCAGAACAGAGATCACTTCGTGTTGCGGCCTCAAACAGGATTTCCATGTGGGGCAAAACTCAAGCCTGATGCCCCTTTGGTGCGCTGATTGATCATTTATTATTCTGGAAAGGGCGAAAAATCGGCGGAGCAGTTACATACGCAACTCGGGGGCTTTTCTCCGTATAATATATGTGTATAGGCACTTTAGGCAGATCGGCTGCCTCGTGGAGTTGCACGCGGTCAATAGGCCGCAGTTTTCCGGAGATTTCTCAGAACACAGACCACTTCGTGTTGCGGCCTCAAACAGGATTTCCATGTGGGGCAAAACTCAAGCCTGATGCCCCTTTGGTGCGCTGATTGATCATTTATTATTCTGGAAAGGGTGAAAAATCGGCGGAGCAGTTACATACGCAACTCAGGGGCTTTTCTCCGTAATCTGATGCTCCCACGATGCGCCGCCGGGGCGCTATATAGCTGCTTCCACCGATCACCTACCTCACTTACTCTCTGTTAGTACAAAATGAGCTGTGCGCCTCCTCAAGACAGCCTCATACAGTTCATCGTCGTCGGCGGGAGTGTTGGAGGCCTCTGCGCAGCATATGGGCTCCGTCAATCTGGTCACAGCGTGGTGGTGCTGGATAAGCGAAATGAGGGCGAAGAAGTAAGCGAGCATTTGTCTGATACTCTCAGGAGTTCATCCGTCTCCTCAGTCTTATGATGGTCTTCGCGTTCCTCCGAACATGACGCGGCTGTTGGAGACTCTACCTGGAGTGGCTGATCTTCTGAAGGAGCATGGATCTGAATGCAATGGGTGCGTAGCTTTGAACTTTATTTACCTGAGGGCACATGGCACTGACTTTCCTCGTAGGATGACGTTCTTGAAAGGTCAGCGGTTGAACACTGCGCCATATCGCAGTTCTTACCTTGCTCGCAGGCGAGACGTCCAAAATTATTGGTCGAATGCACTTCTCCGATGAAGCCATCGCCGATCTGGGGTGTAAATTTCACATGATCCCTGTAGGTTCAGCTAATGGCCTCCGTTTTATGCTCAGATCCCTATAGTACAATGTTTTAATGAAACGTCTGGCACAAATCTGCGAACACTCGGGGGTCCAGCTCAGATTTCAAAATGAAGTTTCTTCGGTCATCGTCGCGCCCGGTCAACGCCCCGCTGTGGTGACAATTACGGGACAACGGACTGAAGGGGATGTGGTGTGGCAACTTTTTTATACTCCCGTCGCAAACTTATCTCCTTCAGCTCATTGGCGCAGATGGATACGGTAGCATTATTCACGACTCCCTCCTGTGGCCATTGACTCCAAGTGGAGTCCCAAGGCGCCCTTTCCCCGAGCTGATATGCTTGCCGAATTCGAACCCAGGTAGCCTCGTCAAACACAACCTAGCGCTGCGCTGCTCATCGGCCGCAGAGTAAAACGCCTTGTCAAGGCGGCCAGTCATTGTCATCAAACAATCCAGCGGCGTACACTGCAACGGATCATAAACGCTTCGACTGGCATGGTCTTCATTGGTGACGCCGCCCACACAATCACAGTGAGCATCCACGCCGCAGCCTAGAATATTGTCGCTAACACAATTCAGATTCACGCGACCCACAATTCGTAGGTCTGCCCCCGATATCTGGCATATCGAAACTGATCACAAATTGCCCGACCAGATCGATAGCCGTAAGTCCTCCACGCGGTAAATTTTGCTGTTGAAACAACACCTACAGGTCGAGGACGGATTCGCGCTTGGACGCATCTTCTCACATGCCACTTCGCGCGATCAGATCCCTTACCTTCTGCATGGGTACCAAGAGGTTCGACATGTGCGGTCCATAAAGACCGAGGCGTCAGAACTTCAGGCGTTGACCACGATCACCCTCCCACCCGGCCCGGAACGCGACAGGCGCAATGAGCAGTTCAGCATTTCGTTGCAGAATGCCGAGGACATGTCGGACGAGGTACTCGCGGCGACATGGGAAAACTATCTCGACCAATTCAACTACGACGCAAACGATGCTGTTGACGAGTGGTGGCTCATGGGGAGGTTCAACATAGATAACAATGGAAACGGGAGGCATGCTGTTTAAAGGTCAGATTTAGACTACCAATGAGATGTGTGTGGGGTCAATTTCATGTTCTCAATTTACCGATAACATTTCTTGCTTACATTGACGGTGATCCAACCGCAACCGATGTTCTGTAACTCAGGCAGGGACACATTCGCGCGAATATCAGGGGCATCTTCGGGCCCATCAGGTCCGCCGTCGGTTGGATCAGCTTAAGCGAACCAAAGATGGGTCGGCCTTGGGTTGGCCACCAATCGGTCAGCACTATTACTGCTTACAGCGATTTGCGGAACATAGCGCGCGAGCGGGGTTTTTTTTTTTTTTTTTGGCAAATTTTCACCAGAACAGTTATTGTGAGCTCAATTCTTAGCCGTCTGAGCTTGGAAAACTCCTATCCGCTCGAGTATCGGAGAAAATTAGGCGAAAGTGTTGGGACCTTCCAAATCCGGGTCGAAATGTGGCTGTGCCGGGCTTCCCGATTGAGATAAGTACGTCCTGCGGCATTCGAGGCACAGGCGTCGCGTGGGGGTTTGGTGGCCCAATGGATGGAACGAAAGGTAAATATGGGTTGAAGGCAGGAGGTGGGCCAAGAGGAGAAGCATTGGGCATGGGAGAGAACATTTGCGGAGCGGAATAGTAGGGATACCCGTAATGGTACCGTTGTTGGGGAGGGTAAGGGCTCGACGAAGGATGAGCGTAAGGATAGAGAGGAGGAGGAGCAACGACTGAACGCCCCATCATGGAAAATGACGACGGTGACAAGGGAGCAGGATATGCAGAAGTAGGAACTTGAAGCCAGTAATGGCTGCGGCTGCTGGGATGTAAAACCACGATAGGCCGGTGTGGGGGTTGGTCGGGGCGTGTGGGGTATTTACAGGATAGATTCAGTACGCAAACATTGTAGTGGGGGTGCGGAATCATCAATCGGGGTGCTATGCATGGGATGCCTTCGTTTGAATGTGGTGCCGCTCGGCTCAGGTACAGAGCGGGAATTGGATGCAGGAAGGGGGTGGGGCATTGCCGAAGCGGTTTTTTTTCAAATAGATGGTGGTGGTAAAGGAGGAATGTCGAGGCCGTGCATATACACGTAGAGTCGATTGCCGAGTGTGTCCCAGCGTGACCAACTCGACTTCAGCAATTGCTCCAAAGTCTGGATGTCCTCGACCGGCCCAATCGATGCCAGGAGCTCGCACGTTGCGTCATCTAGAATGGCATGAGGAGCGAATACAGCATGAGGGTAGTCCATTTTTAAAAAATTTCGCGCCGCCAGATAAATAGAGCCTGTCGTACAAGGCCAATAATAACTCGAGCCTCCGCGCCGGTAAACACAGTTCAGCCTCTGGACCTGGCGGACCGAACTTCATAAAATTTGGTAATCGCTACCGCCGAAGAAAAAAAATCATGGTAACACTGTAAATAGTAGAGGAAGAACCTAATATAACCCAATTATTACCGCTGAGCCTCCAAAATAAAATGCTATTTCTCCCCCTCTGTCCTGGCGGCTGTCACTGCTTAGTACCATCCGTCCATGACCAACGTGCCCACGAGATTACGCATCCCCTGCTCCTCCGGCAAAACGAACGCGTCGACTCTGGCTGCGCAAGGCGTGCCCACTGTCCAGTGCGGCTTCGCAGTAGCGCACCCCAGAGTTGTCCACACGCAGGCCCACCTTCTCGAGCGCCGGCAGGAGCGCGAGCGCCATCTTCCACGATACGCCGCTGAAGTCCGCCTGGGTAGTGGGAGGGGCGATGTAAAACAACGGTCGGGCTGCTACGGAGCATAAGGAACATGAAGGAAAAAGAAAATAGGGCATAGAGGTCTGCCGGGGAGCGAGGTAAACCAACGCGCATCACAACACCTCCACCTGCTCCGGTCCACCGCGCCGGCGAGCCACGGAAACCGCCAACATACGGGCAATGCCCGGCACATGTTGTTCCCGGGCGGCCTATTGACAACGTCGGTGCGCGAGCCGCTCGCTTCAAATCTCAGGCGGGCCGCGGGACAGTGCATCGCGGTTCTATGGTCGGCGGCATACGGATTGGGGAAGCAGCGGATGTGGAGGCTGGCCGTCGCAATTGACGTGGGTGGCGGCGAACCAATAAGGTGAACGGGGTGTTGCTTCGTGCGTGAGCAAGCGAGGTGATACGCGGTGAGCTGGTAGAGCCTGGTAGCATTGGTAGTCGAAATGAGAAGTGAAATGTCGGTCTCTTGTTCTACACATAGAGCCATTGTTATCTTACCTCCACCTTCGTTTCCACTGCACGCCTCGAAGCTTACCCAGCACGACCTTGACACGACCTCTGTCCACCACAGGACAACCCTTTTCTTCGACACCGTCCGTGGAGATAGTGCCAACACTCCTTCGGGACAGGGAGCGATGGCGAGGCGACATGACAGTCCTCTTGCAAGACTTGTGGCGCGCTTGCTGGGCTCATGTTCTAAAGGGTGTAAAAGTAAGAGCCTCGTCGGGATCAGTGTTGTCGGGGTCAGTCACAAAACGTCAGAAAGGTCAGAGATTCACTGACCCGTCATTCAATTGACGGGTCATGACGGGGTCATGACGGGTCACAGCTGCGAGCCCGAAATAGTTCCCATGACATTGATCAGCGCGTCTAGACGCGTCGACGCTTCTTTTCGCTTCTTCCTGCCAGTATCCTACGCGCAATTCGACCCGTATCGTGACGAATTCTCGTCTACCCACGTATGAGGGAACGCTCTATCCTGTGGAACGCGTTCCACGACGACAAGACCCGCTATAAGTCCGATCATCATCACTACAATGCATGGTGTTTAGCTTGTCTAGATCCTGTCATTGCGAGAGTGAAGGAGGCAGAGATTCTAGCCACGGCCAATGGATCAGTGCCTGCACCACCTAAGACTGATAAGGAGTGGAGAACCTACGGTCAGATGGCAGCAGGATCGTTTCTCTTTCCGCTAAATCTCTGTTTTTGTCTTACAGCCAGTACGAAAGTCAATCCAATGTGCGGTAAACTAGAGATCATGCGCAAACATCTCATGAAGTGCGCCATAATCAATAGCTCCGCTGAGCGACAGCAGCAGCGCACGACCTTCTTAGCTCAAGTTGATGCTGCTAAAAATCTGGCCTCCCAATCTCAGCCGTCAACGTCGACTTCGCGTTCATTTACCCAGATGCCACCACCACCACACCAATCGACACCCTTCTCCCAATTCCTGCCATACAACTCTTATCATTCTCCCTCCCCAAGCTCCGCGCCGCCGCTCTCGCCTTTGTTTCCGTTCGAAGGCTTGCAGTCTTTCCCACCCGGAAGCCCTTTTTCACCTCCAAATGACCTTGGATCTCCTTCCCTCTTTGAGTATTCCCACAAGCGACGCCGCACGTCGACGACATCTTCCCATGTTCCGACATGGTCCGGTGAACAGCAGCAAGAATTTAATGAAGACTTGTGCAAACTGTTTGCGACTTGTGGATGGCCGTGGAACGCCGTCAATAGTCCCGAGTTGAAGCTTTTCTTCGGAAAGTACATCCCCCAGGCTGTCTTGCCCGACCGGCGCGTCCTATCGGGTTCAATACTGGAGGGAGAAGCAGCAAAGGTCATCGCCCGCGCGCGGCAGGAAACCAACGGGAAGCTAGCCACCTATTCAGAGGATGGATGGACAAATGTGTCACGAACTCACGTCGACACCTCAATTATCAGTGTAGAAGCAACGGTAAGCAATTTATTTGTCCTGCGCAATCAATATATGTAATTTTTGCAGGCGCATCTGCTGAAAACGCACGACATGACTGGGCGCCCGAAGACGGGAGACGAATTATACGATGTCGTGACAGGCGACATCAAGTACGCAGAAGAGACATACGGCGTCGAAGTTATAGCAGTTTGCACCGACGATGGCCCGGATGGCAAGAAGATGCGTCGATTGATCAAGGAACGGATGTCCTGGATTGCGGCTTTCGAGTGTTGGGGGCACCAGGCGCACCTGATTACCGGAAATTATCTCACCATCAAGGCGCCATGGATGGACGCCGCAAAACTCGCCATCGAGGTTATCAAATTTTTTAACCATCATCAGACACCTCTGGACCTACTTCGCGCGCAGGAGCTACTGACTCTCGGACATTTCCTTGCCCTCATCCTCCCCGTTCTCACGCGCTGGTTGTCACAATATTGTTCAGTCCGGCGTCTGAAAAAGCTCGAGCGTCAAATTATTGTAGTTATCATAACTCACGAGGACACGTTGCGCCTGTGTCTCGGCCGCAAGCAGGAACAGATCGCTATCGCTGAGAAGGTGATTCAAACATGTAAAGATCCCCAATTTTGGAAAAACCTCGAGCGGTGAGTGATTTGATCCTCCAGATATTTATTCATTCCACTCAATCATTTAATTAGCATCGGCAACCACCTCGAGCCCCTCGCCATTGCCTCCAATATCCTACAGGCACCTTATTGCCGTCTGGACATGGTGCTATTGACCCTCGGCAATCTGTACAGAATCTTCGGTAATCTTCCGGCCGAGGATCTTCAGGTTAAAGAGACGCTTCACGCCAGTCTTGAACGTAGGTGGGCGAAGACAGATCAAGAACTCATGATACTAGCTGTTTTTTTCAACCCATTCCTACGCACTCGGCCGTTTAATCAAGACTCATTTCCTCCGATTGTCTTCTTCCATCTTGTACGTCGGGCGTTTAAGCGGCTCCTTCGCCAAGATGCAGCGGGAGACGTTCAATTTTTGGAGGCCTTCAATTCTTATTACGACAACTCTGGGTACTTTTCAGATCATAGCATGTGGCTTGAAGGTCACCGACAGCTATACGAACAAAACGTGATTGATTATCGTTTACTCCGAATTCATATGGCTAACCGGCGCGCAGAGTAAACACATCGATCTTGTTGCTATTTGGCGTCGGATGGATAACACCAAGTCGCTGCACGGACGAGGGGGCTTTGTCTCCCTGGTTGTGCGCGTTTTGAGTATCCTGCCGAACTCGGCTGGACCCGAGCGCGTTTTTAGCGAATTCGGCATGATCCACACCAAACGCCGCAACCGTCTTAATCCCAAGAAGGTTCACAACACGTCTTTGGTTCGGTCCGACCGGTTGAGAGCCCACGCCGCAGCGGGACTGATGCCAAAGCGAAAGTTGCGTCGCTGCAGCTTAGCCGAGGATCAGGCCGAGATTGAGGCTATGGACGACGAGCTGGAGAATGCAACGCCGCCAAGCGAGGATTCCATGGAGAACGATTTCGAAGCTATGGCCAATGTTCTCATCAATCTTGCAGCTAGCGAACACTCAGATACAGTTGAAGGGGACGATCTTACCGCTACAGCTTCCCCCGCGCCCATCCCTCCTCCTTCAGCATCGACCTCCGTGACTGATCCTAATATTCATATCCTTGCATACAAGAAGATCACCCTGGAGAAACTCTTCCACTACCCACCCCCAGGAAGTTCGGAATCGGATCTCGACTTTTTTTGGAGGGTTGGGCGCGCTGGCGTTGATGCGGAAGAAGAGGAGATATTGAATGCACAGCAAGGCGGTAGTACGGAGACTGTTGTAGACGCTGCTAATAGCGGGACATGATTCTAGGTACTCCAGATGGCTCTTTTATTATTGGTGTAGCAATAAAGTTATGTGCTTTTGCCTTGTACACTCGAATTGCGCTCGAAGAACTTTCAATTAGTGGATTGCCGGATTAGGCATATGATTTGCTCGGGGTTCTCGGCCGATGAATTGACGGGTCAGAGAAAGTCACATCAAAGGTTTGACAAACGTCATGACACGGGTCAGACCCCGTCAGACCCCGACACGGACAACACTGGTCGGGATGTGACACCTCACAGTAACTAGTGAAAATTTTATGTTGACATGTGTTGGGCCTTTGATCCATGAATTCGCAGGGCAAACTCTGGCAAACTCCAGCAAAAGCGCTGATTGGGAACATCAGGAAAAAGTGAATCCTCTGTAGCCAACCGGGGAAATCTGTCATCATCTGTAGCCTCTGTTGCCAAGTGGTCATATCTGTAGCCTCATGTAGACCTCTGTGTACAAAGTAGTGTTGTGCCGGGTCAGGCCTCAAGCCCAAGCCCGACCTCCGACCCGGGCTTCGCAGCCCGACCCAAGCCCGACCCTCTCTCGGGCCTGGCTATGACTTGGGTCGGGCTCACATTTTTTGCAGGCCCGCGGCCCGGGCTTGCGGAATTTTGGGGCACAATTAACAGCTCGGCTTTGCACGGAGTTCAACCCAACCATGACGTAGTGAATAGGGAGCCTGCGGCTTAATTTGACTCAACACGGGGAAACTCTGTTCCGTGAGAACCTTGCCTTTATTTGCGTTGACGAAACTCACTTGATTGACGAATGGGGCGATGAATTCCGGCCTTCCTTTCGCCACATCGGACCATTCATCCGAGGCCGTCTTCCCCAGCACATCTCTGTCTTCGTTCTCACTGCCACTCTTCAGCCCGGACCTCCGACGCGTTCCATTTGCCGTAGCCTCGGATTCCAGAAGGATATGTTCCGTCTGGTGCGGCGGTCGAATGAGCGCCACAACATTCAATCCCTCCTCTCCTCTCTCACCCACGGCCTCGGTGGCGACATTTTTCCCGACCTCTTGCAGTATTTGAAGGATAATCGCAAATCCATCATATATTGCGCGACTATCGAGCTATGCTGGCGCGTCTACATTTACCTCCTACGGCTGCTTCCTCCGGGTCCACAGCGGCTCAGGAGAGTGCGTCTCTATCACGCAATGTGCTGGGAGGACGAGAACGAGCAGACTGTTAGGATGATTCGGGACGAACCCGACTGCCCAGTCGTCGTGGCCACCGTCGCGTTCGGCCAGGGATTCAATATCAGGGTCCTGCTCGATAGCCTGATGTTGGGGGTACCCAAAACTGTGGCGCAAACCCTTCAACAGGCCGGCAGGGTGGTCCGAGACCAGGTATCGAATGGGCGGGCCGTCGTTTTCGTTCAATCGACCGCGTACAAGTCGGCGGCAAAATATCTGGCACTAGGTAAGGATGGAATCTTGATTTCTGTCTCAAAATACTAATTGCTGCGACCGGAAGACCCTGCGCGCCGGGCCAAGGCGAAACAAAATAGCAAGAGTTTAACAACAATGAATAACGAAAAAGCGCTCATGCTCACGGTCAAGGATTGCCTCATCGCGTTTTTTAACAAGATGTTTGGCAACGGCGGCGAGACGGCACTTCTCGACTGTATAGAAGGGAAGCGCCGTCTGCCATGCAGCAATTGTCTGCCGCATTTCATTGGCCCGCTATTTTTCCCTCCATCTCCTCTCCCAATCGATGCCCCACCCCTCGCCTCTTTCCCATCTCCAGATATTCAACCCTCTGCTTCAGCCCCTGTCGCCTCGGGCATACCTAAAACACCACGCAAATTGATGAAAGCCATGCGCGTGGCCGCTGACACAGAGCTCCGTTTTTTCAAGGAGCGTGTACACAAGGCCGAGCGCGACCGAGTTTCGCACGGATATACCCCAGCGTCGTCGTATTTTCCCAATCTAGCTATAACATCCATCCTAGACCACTTCCTCACCATTTCCACAGTCGACGGACTCACGACAATCATCCCGAAGTGGAAACACCATCGCCGGCACGGCACCGCTCTTCTCGAACTCATCCAGCGTCTGCAGGCAACTTTTGCGGCCGAGTTTGAGGCGGCACGGCTGCAGAAAAATGCAACCAATCGCGCCAAGGCAAGGGCCAAGCGCTGCGCAGATCTCGGATGAAGAAATGCCCGAGGAAGAGGAGGATGAAATGCTCGAGGACGATGCAGCTGCTGCCGTGGCAGATGAACCCGCCGCACTCTCCAAGCCCATGACTCGCAAGCGCAAGGCGCTTGAAGATACGACAAACGAGGAGCCGCAGTCCAAACGGCCTCGGGCACCACTGCTGAGTGCTGCTGCTGTCGCACAATCGTTTCGCCCTCAGTACACTACGCGCACGCGCAGTCGTCGTTCGGATCAAGAAAATATATTGCTGTAACTAATTTTGTTCTTCGTCTGTACTGTACTCGTCCTCCTCAATCACAGAATCATGATCCATTTCCTCCTCCTCGCTTTCCGACGCGTTTTCTGCCTCCTCGTCCGATGATTCTGACTCGGTGTCATCAGTAGCGCGGCCATATTTTCCTTCAGGGCCGTCGTCGAGTTCCTCTTCGTCCTGATATTCCAAACCATGAATTCCTACATCCCCCTCATCGTCCGTGACATCCCCGTCGTCGTCTCCATTGTCTTCTTCGTCACTGTCCTCAGGGAAAGGGTCCGGGAATAAGTCTGGGTTGTTGATGGCGTATTGAATCATACGTTCCAGCTCCTGTACCTCATCTGTGGAGGTCGTAAGCACTGGGGCATTACCAGACTGCTGAAGAACATCGATCATAATATCCGAGTATGCAGTGCTCTGCTCGATAAAATGATCCATGCGGCCATCCTCCAAGCGTTGGTAGCCTCGCCCGAAATAATTTATGGCTGCATGTCCCATGGTGCGACCGGGTCGGAATAAATGGAGCTCATCTTCTTTGTGCATGCGGAGCAGCTGTTGAAATTCATTTCGCAAATGAGGTGCGCCGTGTGTCTTGCTTCGATGCTTGAGTTCAAAAGCTTCTTCAGTGTGCTCTTTGAACCGCACAAAATGGAAGACGTTCGGGGCGAGGGTATGGCGGTAGAAATGGTCATCAAAATCACCTCCTTTGTGATCCACCAGTTCTTCCAACCATTTGTTGAAACCTTCCTGAGTGAAGTCACACTCCGTCCATTTTTTCCCGCTCAAATTGAGGAGCCAATTGTTGAGCATGGCCTCAGAGAAATCCTTTGACGACTCGTACCGGTGCAAACAGTACGTTTCAAGCAGGTAGCTTGCATAATTGCGGTTGGATGATCCCGAGAAACAGAGGATCCATATCTACGCAATAGTTAGGCCCACTTGCAGAAAAATACAAGTTTCGACGAACTTTCATGATCTCCCAAAGTCGTCCGATTTCTCCATCTGGGACAGCGTGGGCCGCTATCACCCACCAGCCCATATCCTGCAAAAACAAACACTCATTTGCGAGTGTGCGATCACCCGAGAAATCTGGGGCTTCTGTATGCATGGACTTCTTATCTGATTTTTTCTTCTTCCTCCCTGCCTCCTCGGAGTCCGAAAGATTTTCTTCCGGTGCCTCTTCACCTGGTTCGATAAATGTTTCCGGCTGAGCACCGTCGACCGGCTCATCAAGATCGATGGCATTTTCCTCGGTCAGCTCATGTTGCGTATTTGGGTCGGTTGGGGCGGTCCACGGCGTCCCACGTGGAATCTTCATTTCTTCGCTAGCGGAGTCGGAGAAATCGCGGGAGAGCGCTTGATGATACGCCTCCTGAGACGCATAGCGACGAACTAGCTTCCGGGCATTTTCCCACAGGGTATCGAGATCTGGCGTTGCTGAAGTTTCAAAATAAGTAAGGATGTCGCTGGCACCGAAGTGAATGCTAAAAAATATTGGGCTGGTGAGGTTTTATTCTAGTGCACTAAGTGAAACATACCGCCAGCAATCGAGTACTCGAGCTTCAAAAAACAGTGTCATACTGCGAGAGGTAGGCCAGAAATCATCCTTTTTCAAATCACTTGGCCGTTTCGCACCGGCAGCGGTCGCGCTCTTTGATAATGCGGCAGGGTCTTTTGCGGTTGCGGGGCCGTAACAATTGCTGGAGATTGCATTGAGCTGTGTCCACCGCGAATGCCAGATTTCGGGGCCGGGTGGAACACGATTGCGGAAGGCTTTGTAATTACTTGGATGGGCTGACAGATATTTTTTAATCCGCCACATCGCAGCAATGGATGCGCCATCGCCACGAGGTGTAATGATAAGTCCCTCCATGGCTTTCTCGTCCAGTCCCATCTGCTTCTCGAAATCGAGCATGGCACGCAGCATAGCCGGTGTTTCCGTTTCTCTTTCACCATTTGTCCCAAGTGCTTGGACCACAGTCTTGCGGCCACGACGGAGTCGGTGTTTCGTCATTCTTTCGGAATTGAAGGCGGCTTCTACAGCCTTGCGAAGGTGTGCGAGTTGGGGAATGAATGTAACAAGAATTCGCACCCAGTGCAATGCTGTCAATTCGTGAATATAATCCCAATCGATGTCGTCGCACAATGACTCGGTTGTCATCTGCTTGCGCTCCTGTTTCATAACGCGATCGAGATGGTCCTGCAGATTGAAAGCTCCCGGTGCACAGTCCTCGAGTAATATCGCTGTCGCAGCGCACCCCACTTTAAGAACATCCTGCCGGCCGAGACGGAGGTCTCGTTGGCGACAGAATTTCTGTACGTTGTCGAGGACATATTGCCCATCTCACCAACAGCTACTCCTTCTGCGACCGATTCGCGCAGTTTGGTCAAGCCTGTATCCGTCAATGAATTTAAACAGGCGCGGGCAGTCGAGTCGTGGACAGTGAACCCAAATCTGCTGAAGATCCTCTTACGGGCCGCAGTTTTTGGGCGTCCCGGACCGTCATTCGAAATTTACCCTTCTTTGCAGTACTAACCGTTCCGCACAACGTCCGCTTATCAAAAGTATGTCCTCGGCCTCATACCCAAGAAATTCGGGTAATTCTTCTTCTCACTTGACCTCGCGTGCGCCCCGCAGGCCTCCAGGACCCTTCAACAAAGTGAGTTCTCGTCCACTTTGGCCGCCCGTCCCTGATCCTCAGGCGTTGCAATCGCGCTTCCGTCAGGATGTCCTGATTCTCCCAAAAAAATATGTCTGTATACTTATATTCGTCCGTCTATTTAGGACCCTGACCGAAAACTGGGAAAGATGAAATTGTGATTGGGGAACCTATGCATGTGTATGAAGTGAGTTCTCATTATGATTATGCTTCTATTCTTGCTGACCGACATCCTGAGACCGGCTCTTTTTCCGAATTCCACAGTTGCTTTCCCCGTGTTCGTTGAATCCATGGTCCACCCGAGGCGCGCCGAGCAGACCTGCGCATTGTCCCGGGGTATGTGCACCGCGTACATTGAGGTCACTGACTTCGAACCTGCGATGCCGCTATAAGACACCCCTCCACAAGGGTGTTACTCGGTTCAACCTCGTGCTGACCTACGTTTCAGCTTCAATCTTACTTGGATTCACGTGTGCATTACCCACTCCGCGGCGTTCGTTTTGACCATTCACTTGTTGTTTCCCTACTGATGGACCTTACTGCCGCACCTCTTTGCACTGACCACCTGTATATGTCTCCTTCAATTTCTCTTCCCTCTTCATTTTGCTTTCAATTTGGTTTCCCTGCGTTGGATGTGCATCCATCTGCCATCCTCCACGGCGCCGTGCGCGTGCGCACACACAGCATCATGCACAGAGGTTTTGAAGCATCATGAGAATTAGGACTTGTGGGGTACGTTTGTTCATTTCGGTTCTTGTCTTGTAACTCAACCATATTCTTTCATTAGATAGGATTCTGGGTATGCGGTTTCAAAATTTTTTTTTTTCATTTGCTCTGGTAGTCCGTAGTCCAGGGGGTGATGTTAACAATATCTGGTGATGTACGAAAGCAAAAGAGCGCACCTCCGCAGGCGGCTTTGTGCAGCCGCGTGCGGCTCTGGTCAAACAAACCCACATTTATCCACTACATACTTGAGGATTTTCATCAAGGAATTGCGTGAGTAACAGGTACTTCAACATGTGTCAACACAACAACAGGCCAGCTGTTATCTGGCAAATAGACACTCAAAAAAAGGCACGCCACTGCTGATCAGATCCAGATACACAGCCAATTTACACTCACAGAGACTCACTGGCTTGTCAGAACGTACTTATATTATCGTGTTTGAACCAGTGGTGGCGTTGGCCAGTGGTTATGCTGCCTTCTCTCGTTTCTCATCGTGTTGTGGAGGTCCTGAGTTTGAACCCACTTATACATTCTTTTTGGTCCTTCCATTGCTCAAACGCTGTCTAAGCAATCAAAGATCAAACCTGATTATGGATTAATCAAACTTCATATGGTTGTGTGATGGTCTGCGCGAAGAAGGCGGGCGGCGTTGGCAGCGTCGTCGAAGGCTAGTCTCAGGACAGAAGTGGTCCCAGAGGAAGGCTAAGCTTTCAGATGTCGCTGAGAATTGAGACGAGCCAAATCCGTCCAGAATTGAGCTGGATGCACCTTGAATTGAGATGACGATGACACTTTTTCTCTTCGAAATCCATCACGACGGCGACACGACACATGCAGAAGAACACCAAACAAATGCCATTATACATAGGATGGGCATTAGTTCATCAACAATGGGAAGAAGGAGCAAAGGTGGAGTCCCCGAGAACGATACAATTCACAGCAACCAGGTCCAAGTTTTAGGACTGGTGACGGGGAGGGTGTCGGGACGCAGCCAGGTAGGTATTTTGACCATACTGGAGCCGCCCACAGAGTGCACATGCTGGAATATCGAGACACTGAGACCTTGAAGAGTATAATCTAGCAGATTAGTGATGAAGAGATCCCGTCGGCGCACACGACGGGGGCCAAAGTCTACAGGTAAAACGCCTTAGGGTTTTGAAATGCCAACCACACAAGGGACAAGCTGCCGCCTCAATACTTAGTATGATGGGGTCAGCATTCAACATTCACGTGATCGCCCTCTCTCTTCCTTCTCTCGCGACACCATCCTCTCCCACTCCTCCTCGATCCATCCTCGACGCGTCTCACCCTTCCCAAAACTTTTATTTATGTCGGACCTTTATACGTCTCTTCAGGTCTCTCCGAGAAAGAAACGGTGCCCTCCAGAGTGCGACGATGATACAACGACTCCCAAGAAGCTCAAAATCGTGTCAGTAGGCTTTCTCATCGTCCATGATCATCAAAGTCTCACATATATTGCTGATTCAGAGCTCCAAGCCGCCACATTACATCGTCCCCCGAAGCTGCAGAGTCACGCACCCCCAGTTGCCACCCCACTTGTCGCGACTTTGCATCATTCATGCGGGACTACAAGATGCTCTCTCTCATGCGCTCGCAACCTGCGCCGTATCCCCAAGCTCGGACACGGGCATTGTCCGCAATGTGCTGAACAACTTGTCTTTGAGTGCTTACTCTAGGCTGTCGACCCAATTCGAAGTCGACGATCTGCGTAGACTTTGCTGGATCTGGGAATGGGATGGAATCACCCTGCCATCTGTGGCCTCGTCATCCTCACAAGACGACAACCCTTTTCTAGAGGAAAAGCCGGCCCCAAAGGACTGGACGCGGGGTGCAATGGGCATCGTCCTCAGCCCGGCCACTCACCGTTCAAGGGTAGACGGCAAACGGGCTCCGGTGTACGGTATCGGAATCAATGTCGACATGGACATCAACAAGGATATGCCGGGTGGTATGATTGCCGTTGCTCGCTGGACAGCTGCTGCGGAAGGCCGTCGGGAAGCGTTTCGCGAAAAACTCGACCACTGGGTGATGGTACGTTTTGGGACCCATGTTATCCTTTATGGCATTCATTCATTGTGTTCCAAAGCTTCATGTTGGTGCTACTCCCATACCTCCCATTCCCTGCGCAGACCTTCCTCGTCTGTCCGCATTGACTAAAACGACATCTCTGACCCGTAATCTTGCCTCATTCTCTCGAAAATCTTCCATTTCTCCATTCAAGCTTCCAGTGCCTCCATCATCCCCTCTCCCTTGCCCTCGAAATCCAAGACTGCCGCTCATCTGTCTGCAATTCCCTTCCCTTTCTCTTCTGGTGGTGGCTCGCGATCTCCTATCAAGAGTTCCGTAGCCTTCTCACAGACGCCACCGTCACGATTGAACTGTCCCGCGACGGATCTCACACCTCGCGCCCCGAGAACCTCTGTGTCGGCCGCTGCGGAGACGGCCCCCAACACACCATCTTCTTCGAGGCGCGAAGCTCTCTATGAACGTCTCCGGCAGCGGTCGCTCTCTGCTTCCCCGACCAAGGCTGCCAACAGCAAGGTGAAGGGTGGGAAGTTGACCAGCCACCAGCTATCAAAAATGGGGCAAGACGAACTGCGAAGGAGATGTCTGTTGGGCCGCCTTAATGGGGTCGCAGCAAGCGTTTGGATGTCAGTGTTTCTATTTCTGCATCGGAGAGACTCTGCTGATCCATTTGGCGCAGGCTGTTCTCCACGCCTGCGTCCGGGTCTACTGCATCCCCCTCAGTTCGCAAGCGGCGGGCACTACCGATGTCGGAGGTGGCCCCCGCCATCGTCAAATCGTCACCCGTCCCTATAGCTTCGGCCGACGCCGTTCATTCGCTGGCAATGCTCACGAAGCTATGTCCCTTCTTCCTGAAGCAGTTTACCATCGGTGGCGAAGAATGGCTGGAAATGCCCGCTGGAAGTACCGAGGGCTTGTGTGAAGTGAGGGAGATCATCCGCAGTGAGCTCTGGGAGTAGAAGACCGTACACCTATAAGTGATGCCGCTTCCCCAGATAACGCGGTTACTACCCTTGGTTCAGATATAATCAATTGTCGAACATTATTGTTTTGTATGTAAATCCCATTCACTATCGCAACAATGTATCTCATGTATTGAAGCCCATATGTACATATGAAAAAATCGAATCTTGTTTTTCTTGCTAATTGGGTGCGACGATCCAAACAAATCAAAACTCCTTCCTTTTCACCCTCAATTCCGCGACTTTCCCCGGCCTCTCCCGCTACATCCGCTGCCATGACGCGTCAACCCGAGGCACCTCCTCTTTATTTAAGCATGGCGCTCTACACGAACCCAGAATAACAGACCCATGGATTTCCCCCGTCTCCACATGTTCGTTGATCGCCCATTTGAGCTCCAAAGGAAGTACCAGGACATCGTCCTTTACATTCGAATGGCTGGGCAACCTGTTCGAGTCGCCTGGTGAGTGCTGTTGTCCAGCATAGTCTTCGCTTGTGTATTAGGAAACTTGTTGGACAGGATCTCGTATACCCACCATTCAATTATGGATGGGTTGTCCGCGCACAACATGCCGTTCCTCCCAGAAAATCTACAAATTTTGCCAAGTGCCGAGGCGCTACATGTGGGTTCTAGAAATCAGTCGCCAATTTTGAGAAGAGTTGACCCAGAAGAAATTGAGGGCTGGCACGCAGAAACTTGCACCGAGTCAAAAACATTCTGTCCCTCCCGAAATTCCGCAAATTTTGGCAGATACTGAGGTGCTACATGAGTGTCCAAGAAATGCTGTCGCGAACTTTGAGAAGATTTGACCCAGAAACAATTGAGGGCTCGCACGAAAAAATTTGCACCGGGCCAACAATGGCTTCAGCATCGCGCACAGTATTCTGTCCCTCCCAGAAATTCCACAAATTTCGGCAGGTACTGAGGTGGTGGGTCTAAGTGTGGCCGATTTTTACGACACGGAAAAACTGGAGGACTGAAACGAAGAAACTGGCACTGGCCCCAAAATGGACAGTGATGGACCGAGCCGCCCCTAAATTTGAAAATGCAAGGGAAAACGAATGTCATGATCAACATCATCGAAGACGAGGAGTGCGACGACCACTATAGTTTTAGCGATTTTTGGACCGTTTAGCCCATTCTTTTCGGAAATTTGAGCGGCGAACGCTCACTAGGGGCAGAATTCGGATAAAAGTCTGGGCTGGGCAAAAAGGAAAGTTCCCAAGTTATTACTGCTGTTTGCGGAACTTTGGGCGAGGCTCGATTTTTTCTGTTTTTGGCACTTTTTCACCAGAACAATGATTCTGAGCTCATTCTCTGTCTGTTTGCCTTGAGAATAGGCTCATTCTTCTCCGCAATGAAAATGCGAAAGGCACCACCACCTTCAATTGGTCTGATGCGATCAAAATCGTTTTCTTAGGCAAATATCGGTCTTTTAGCGCAGAATGGTTGGCATGATAGCTATAGTGGTCCGATTGACCTACAAATTGGAGTGTATAGTCTTGGTCGCATTACTGAGGGCTGGGAACACCGGTATTCTTTATATCATATGTATTTCTCATGTACAAAGTACAATTCAGTAGTAGAATATCTATCACCGTGAAAATGTGGAATACTAGCGAAAAAAGCACACATTGAAAATTCCGGTATTTCCAGCCATCGGTAATACTCCTGAGAACAGCGTATCAAATTTCTAGGCCGATCTAACCACTACACAGAGTATGCGACCCGTTTTGCCAGCCAACACTGAAAAACAGCCAAATCTGGCCCAGTGGATCATCTCATGGCTCTAATATAAGATTGTAGGACACTATGCCCTCGGCATTTGCAACGCGAACAGAATGAGCATACTCCCGAGGAAAACGGTTGGGAAATGAGCTCAGCAGAGCCAATCTGGCGAAAACAGGCAAAAACATAGGCCGTGCCCTAAGTTCCGCAAACAGCAGTAAAATTTGGGAAAGTAGGCGTTATTCATATGTTGTTACCATTGGCTTTTCACCATATGACTTGGATTAGGCCTCTCCGAGGCGGTAGCTGAACCCTTAGGGATTCATTGAGCTTAGTCTAGCTTAGTTGATTGTTCAGTTAATAAGCGCCAGGGCGCTTAGATAAAGGGACCCGATAATCGCAGGTCCTGGATTTGGGCATTTTTGTCCGGACACTTTTTATTTTCCCACGCTTTCTAGAAACGGCGCTTTTCGCAAGGCGGTCATTTTCGGTTTTTTTTGGTCAAAAATTTCCCAAAAATTTTGTCCGAACGGCCGGCCCTGGCCTCCAAAGCCATTATCGGGGGTCCTGCAAGATCATGAAGTGGTGATTGATCTCGGGGATAGTCTCGCGCCCGGATACTGCTCGATTTGTCAAATATAGGCGCTAGATGTCGTGCCACAGAGACCCCAGAGACAAAAGTTTTAAACGAATTGGTGTCCTCGGGGTGTCATTCAAGTATACTACTAGTAGGCATCTTGACATACAATGCCGTCAATCCGACAGAATATAGACAGACACACCAGAAACACGTATTTTGAGATTTATACCTCCTGACACCTTCTGAAGATTAGTGCATTAGTCTAGTTGTAATGGCATCAAAGAACACCCTCGAGACAGCAGCGGACAGCGAAGGTGCTTAATGTTATTCGGCTCGCACCCTCAGGCAATCTCCTCCAGTCTCCTCCTCTGTGACCTCCCGTGGTGGCTTGTAACGCGACTCGGAATTGACCTCGTCCTGGTAACGTGCTCCAAGTCTTACCGACACCCTCCTCGCCATGAATCGCTTCTGCTGGTTGTAGTATGTGTGAAAAGAGCGGTTTAGTGCCCGTCCTCTAGTCCTCAAGGTGTGTCACCCACTTCTCTATCCCTTTCCTTATGAGCTGAATTACAGTCCACAGCAACAATTTGAGCCCTGGCTGCGATATTCTCGCTTGCGCAGAGTCCACAGCAGCAATTTACAGCTAATTGCAGTACCGAAGGCGCGAACCAAAATTTCCGTTTTGGGATATTTTCAAAGAATTCCCGATATCTCAGTCAGTTCTTCACCGATTTACATAAGAACTAGATAGATCTACTCAGCTAATTTGCGCGCAATTAGTGATAGAAAGTAATTTGTGAAAATATTATTTATCAGGTATTTTCTGGTTTCGGGCTGTTTTCACACCAAAAGCCGTCTGGCATGCTGAGAACATGTCCCAGCGGCTTGATATATTAGGACGAACAAGAATTATAGCTGAGGAAACATGTGATAGAGCCAGAAATATATGAAATTCCTAGATAAATGTAATCTTTACAATATCTCTCAATGCTAAAACTTGCAAATGTATCCGAGGGAGCTAGAGAGACTGTAAGTAACTTATCCGTGTTTATGGCTCTATCACATGTTTTCTCAGTTATAAATCTTGTCCATCCGAAAAATTAGGCCGCTGGGACATGTTCTCAGCATGCTAGACGGCTTTTGGTGTGAAAACAGCCCGAAACCGGAAAATACCTAATACATAATATTTCACAAATTACTTTCTATCACTAATTGCGCGTGAATTAGCTGAGTAGATCTATCTAGTTCTTATGTAAATCGGCGAAGAACTGACTGAGATATCGGGAATTCTTTGAAAATATCCCAAAATGGAAAATTTTGGTTCGCGCCTTCGGTACTGCAATTAGCTGTAAGCCCTGACTGTGATATTCTCACTCACAATTAAAGTTTGATGGTAAAAGGTTAAATTCTTCAAGTGTTTCCTTATCCCTGCCTAATACAGCCGAGCTTGTTTGTCTTCCCATGCCCTTTCAAAAAGTGTGACTTGGTATGGAGAACTAATTGCATGCCACAAACTGCCAGATGATACCCAGCACGATTCTGAGCAGCCCTGTCTGTTTGAAATTGTTCTGGCTGCTTTGGTTGTTAAACCAGAGTTCATGGAACTCTCCATATCGGGTGTGGCAGTGCTGGAACCTCGGGCCGAATCAAAAAGTATTAGCGGGGATTCCACAGCGACAATTTAAGCCCTGGCTGTGATATTCTCGCTTGGAGGGAGCCCACAGCAACGATTTGAGCCCTGGCTACGATATTCTCACTCACAATCAAAGTTTGATGGTAGAAACTTAATTCCAAGTGTTTCCTTATCCCTGCCTAATACAGCCGAGCTTGTTTGTTTTCCCATGCCCATTCGAAAATCGTGACTTGGTACGTCTCCTGTTTTCCTCATTTGTCTTACTGTGCGCGAGATCCGCCAGGTGATCCACAATGATGATGCCGCGTTGTCTGACCGGGTATCGGCCCTGGAGGCGCAGGATGTTCCGTCGGACACGGAATTAGCTGCGCGGGTATCAGCGCTGGAGAACCGGGCTGTGCGTCGGACGTTCTTACCGCGACTGCATTGAGCAAGGCGGTGGCGGAGCGCTTCGGCGAAATCACCAGTGATCGTAACGAACTGAATGCCGCGATGCGCAAACAAGCCGAGACTCAGACGAGGATCAATGCCGAGCTCCGTCTTAAGAACAAGGACCTCTACCGAAGCTTGGAATCTGTCCTGACCACCCTCGTGCGCCTCGAGCTTGGAGGTTCAGCCCCACCTGCTCCCAAAACCGCCCGTAAACTGGCCCCCACCTCCACGTCCGATTATTCCGGGATCCGCCCGGCCCACTCCGGGCCCGCTCTCCGGCCCGTGACCTCCCGGCGAAACGCGCAAAGTTGCAAGGGTTTCTCACAATGGGTCCCTTTCCACGGTCGAATTTGGATCCCACGACCTCTTTATGTCTGTTCTCACCCCGGCCTCCCCACATTTATTTTCACGGCACCCTTCTCTGTTATCCTCCACCCGGTTCATCCCTATCACCTACGTGTTACATTAGATTTCACCCAGGATATGAAAACCCTTTTGACCATGTGGAACACGGGGAGCCGTACCATTGGGATGAAGGCGTCGATCTGATGACTTGGACACCAATGATTCAGTCTCGAGTCACCCTTTCACTTCCCAGATTAGGGCCTACGACTCACGTGGTCGTGGAGGCAGTCCTCATAGCAATCATGGTCGTTAATCTTAGATACGAGTCGTATAACTCCTTTCCTGGTGTTCTTCTATGTCCCAAGTTCTGTCATTAGTCGTTCAAATACGGTGACGGTTACGAGCATATCCCAACGTTATCCTCTTTTTAGGTTCTAATAAATACATGTGGTCGTTTCGTGCGCACATTCTGCAAAGGGACAGCCGTACAACAACTTATTGTGAACTGGTGGACACTGGGGATTTTCACCTAGGGGAAGCGAACTTCCCCCACACATCAGCTGAATAAGCTGGTGGTCAGGTCCTACAGGGTTCTAACCAGCAGTCCTGCCATTAAAGCGGCCAGCCAGTTCACAGTAGTTGGATACGCCCGACCCCTGGAATGATGTGTGCTCTGTTGGCATCTGGTGGTTTTATGTATGGATAACCACCCGTACTTTACCGCTTGTTTGTCTTCAGTAGACTCATCGTTCAGCCATTTGGACCAAGCGAGTATAATCAACCCCCCTTAGTCTCATCAAAAGTCAGTGTTCCGTCTTACCCCTACGCCCGGTGTTGATTTGAACGAAATTATACGATAAATAGTAATAGAGCTTCAACAGATTCCATCTAACAATAAACAAGGTGTGCACGCCCCCGCTACTCCCCCCACCCCTTTTGCGTTCATCCCTTGTTTTTCTTTGAGGTCCCATTTTTGCTTTATTTTGCCGTCGCTGTCGCTGTTTCAATTCCCTTGCCTTCCTAAGGTCCTCGTCGTTCTTTCGACTGCCTGCAGGCGTAATGTCATCATCAAAATGATCTTTAAGCTCAGAATAATTGAGAGTGATTTCCTCTCCTGGGTTGATAGCGCTCAGGGTTCGGACTACGAGACCCAATTCACATCCAGTGATTTTCTGGTACTGGATACCGGGTTTAGAAAATCTGTTGCTTGATGTCTCAATCGCTCACCTCCGTGTTCGGGCTGCAGTCGAAATTAAGCATTCGGAGTGGGCCAAATAGAATTTGTGCTGTGTTGTCATTGGCCCTATATTCAGAAAGGCGTGTGTTCGTGGCATGTCCGCTCGGCAACCTCATATATTTTGGCCGGGGCCAAGCGCAGACCTCAATAGCCACGGCAATTGTGAGTCGAAATGCCTGCCAGACCTTGACGATTGGTGCAGCGGTGGGCAAGCTATGAGGTAAACGATGCGGGGCATGAGCGCGCCCGGGGTTGGACATGCGTGAAGAGCGCGTGCCACACTAGGCGGGACCACGCGCGGTGTCGAATCCATGATGGAGTGAGCACGGACGAGGACACTGCAGGGGCGGACACGCTGTACGAGGCCGACGGGTACACAGCTCGTGAATTGTGAAAGATCGAAGATCATAATCAGGCAGGGCGAGTGGACTGCGCTGAATGGGACGAAATCCTGGCCTTCAATGATGCCGCACTTCCTCACCAGGCTGGCTCCACACAAGCACAAACTGGAATGCCCCACTTCTTTGCCTCCTCGCATTCTCTGTGTCTTAGCTTCATCTCTTGGAGAAAAAGATACACAACTCGTCGAGATTTTCTGGTCAGCTTTCCGTGGGCCTCTCCAAGAGATGAAGCTAAGACACAGGAATGCGAGGAGGCAAAGAAGTGGTGCATTCCAGTTTGTTTCCTTGCGAAAACTCGATGCTCTCTTTGGCTACCGCATTTGTTGCCTCAGCTGACCTTTCCATCACAAACTAGCTTAGACGCCCGGGCGCTTAGTCCATCTCACCTCACCGATCAAGATCAGCCGCTCCAAGTCCGTATCATCTTCGCCTCGCTGAGGCTCGCTCGCTCGCCGTTCCCACGTGTCCTGCGCCGCATCCGTTCAGCTCGGCTCCCTATCAGCACTAGGGCTGTGCGCCGTAGCCGTAATACGGCCGTAATTATCGCCGTAAATGCGGCGCCGTAGCCGTACCGTACAGCCCAATCCTAGGCGAATGTACGGTACGGCACCGGTACGGCCTAGCACCGTAAAGAGCCGTACCGTACACGCCGTATATGGCCGTATACGGCGAATGTCGGCAATCACGCTCGGCATCCTCCGGCGATAGCCGACTCGCTGTGCAATCAGCAGGCTGTGTCCGGCGTCGCCAACACTTCTTGCCTTTGACGCCCGTGCCGCAGCTTGGCCGCAACCCTCAGTTTCTACGGCTCCACAACTAGTGCAATCTTTTGTACTGCTATACATTCCAAAATTGTTTCGAGCTATTTTCACCAATTGAAGTGCGCCGTATAGCCGTATACGGCCGTATACGGCGCCGTACCGTACCGTATGACCTCCCGGAGGTAGCGTTTACGGTACGGGTACGGTCGGCCAGACAGCCGTATCACCGCCGCCATCGTACGGCCGTATGCCGTATACGGTACGGCGAACAGCCCTAATCAGCACCTAAAATATAGATTACTCGTATTACTTGTATCTTGAGCAGATCCCCTGAGTCATTATGCACCTGTTTATTTCGCACGCCACGGGCGCTTGCTAATTCATTCTCTTGCCCTTTGCCCGTAAAGGCTCCTTCTCAGCTCCTTCCAGATGTCCAGCTGACCTTTTCATCAGACTTTAGCTTCCTCTGAGAAATCGGACGCTGTCCGCCGACCCGAACCAAACTCGATGACGCGCTCAAAGGCCGTTCAAAAGGGATTCCAGATGTCCTTCCATCAATCGCGCCTTGATCCCCCCCCCCCCCACCATCTATCTGTCGCACAGAATCTTTGCCTCCTGTGTTTCAACGTGCCGGTCTGACTAGGGAAAGTCTCCGAAATATTCAACATGCCACAAGTTTAATCAAGTCCGAGCCATTCTGCTGGACCACTCCGCTTGCTGCGTCGTCTGCAATAACATGCAATGTTCAAGCCTTCTGAGTGACCGTTATCGAACCGTCAAGGCCCCCGACCCCAGATCCCTCGCGTCGGATAGACGTCTTTTGCAAAACAATGCAAGCTTTTTGGAAGACATCTCTCATCAAGATACTTCTGACTGCGAGGCCGCAACATCTTGAAAAGCTGATCCTTGGCCCGTTGTTTCATCGCGATGCATCGATCCGAAGGTGTCCGTTGGTTCGTCGATGGTTCGGTTTTTTCGCGCATCTCATGGACGATCCGAATATTCTTGACGATTTTCTTGAGGTTGGATCTCAAACACTGGTCGAGACTGGAGCTCCGGTGAGTATCTTGGTAGTCCGATCAGTGCGTTTGCGGCCACCGATCAATCCTTTACCACCAGAACTCACGACGCTTTCGCCGCTGTACATTTCAAAGGTGCGTAGGCGTTGTCCACACTGCCGGTGTATTTACTCAAACAAGCAAATCGTCTCTTCCCGCAACCGTGCTGACAAACCTTCAGTGCTTCAGCGTTCATAACACAGTTCGACGGCTCTAGCTCATTGTCTGGCTGACGGCTGACGGGTTGCAGCGTCCCTATTGGTGAGTGCGCCGACACCAATGCGACCTATATACTGGCGGTACGTCCCTTCTTTCGGCACCGGTCTCCGAATCTGATTTCGCTGAATACCGTGACTTTGGCAATCATCTAAAAGCTGTATCAGATAATTACGTCCTTGGTGGTCGGGTTTACGGGGCGTAATCGAGTCGAGGCGGAAGGTTTCATGTGGATTCGGCACTCGAACGAGGAAATTATTTCCTCTTTTTATTCTCCTCTCCGTAACTTACCCTTTATCACACTGCGAGCACCATTTTCCTTCTACAGTTGCGGCCCAATCATTTGCATTTCCTTTTCAGCAATTCCCATCAGTTTCAGTTCTTTTCTACTACCAGGCAGTCCCAGTGGGCTCTGTAGTCAAGAGGGGTATTTTGACGGTCACTTGAGTACCTGAAGAACCTTTCAGTCATCAAAAATCCTGTCTTATTGGCAAATAAACCTGTTACTTCATGTCAATCCCCCTCTCACCATCATGCCTTAAATATTGGGAAATAAATTGATATATCGCACGGTATGCTTACATATACCGCATATGTAGCTGTCACCTCCTCACTATCCATTTTCCTTGCCTCCATAGCTCATTAAAACCGGCCCAGAACCATTATTGATGGGAATTGCGTAAAAAGGAAATGCAAATGATTGGGCCGCAACTGTACCTTCGTCCTTCTACTACATCCTCCCGTTCCGTCTTTCTTCCATCTTTTATATCGCCTATTCTTTTTTCTGAAGTCTTCTTTCCGTCTTCGAATGCTGACCTTCTTTATCTTTCTCAGACCTCCCTACGCAGCGGCATCTCGTCGCCCAACTGGCGAATATTCTGCACGCCATCGGTACCGATGCGGAGTGTGCGTGCTCGGGGTCATCCAGCGCTGTCCCAACCGTATTGTCCCTGACACCCGCGGCTCCCTCGGTTTCACTACCAGGGCTTGTGATGGAGAGGGAAAGGGGGAGCGGGAGCGACATGGGTCAGGACGTTGGGACGGAAGACGAAGAGCGAGGCGAGGGTGGGGAGCGGGAGTGCGTCATCCGCGTTGGAGCGGGTGGTGTTCCCGCCCGCAAGCGGTGGGACATGGGCATGCGGGGGTGTACAATTCAGTGATGTTCCAATGCCGATTGGCATATAGTTCATCATTGATGAGAGAATCTGTGACTTTACCGTTTCTTAATGCCATGTAGATCATTGATATCGTTCAACTACTCTGAATCTACATTGAATTTTACTTGGTGGAGAGTGACAGTCGCGCGACACTCGAGGCGAGCAATAACGATTTCAAGCTACCGAATACAATATACAAGAGGGGTATTTCGATGACTCGAAAGGTGAAAGCAAGTACGGAACGAGATTGAAAGTTTTAGAGGCAGTACAGTTTTTCACGGGTCAACGAGACAGACGGGTCAATGAGACAACTTTTTCCCCCACTGCAAGGGACAGCCGGCACTCAGACCTGTCTTCTACTGTAAAGGGAATGTATAAAACACCGTCCGAACCCATTTGGCTCGACAGAGTCTGTGGAAATGGAGCAATGGAGGGGCAAAATCATTGTTTGGTCGTTGTTTGGCACTGATTTGGGGAATACGGGTCAACGAGACAACATGATTTATTCTGTTTGCCCACTAACAGCACCGAGAAAAATCCTAAACTTTGAGAGAATACTCTAGGGAGATGTTAAATGGTATTAGGCTACTCAGGTGCCCCAACAGCGACCATTGTAAGCATGAGACCCGGATCCAATTTGTTTGTCTCATTGAGAGGTGAAAACTGTATAATCAGTTATAGTTTGACAAGCCGTAAGTGCTGTAGCAAAGCTGTAACCATGGAAAGTCGAGCAGGATAACATGCCTTTTTAACACTGACCTGGTCTGTCACTCAACTCTGTCCTGTAGATCCACATGGGCCATACTGGGTCAGGTTCAAGAGTGGCGAAAGAGCCGGATCGAAGCGACGGCATATCTTGTATGGCTAGAAGCAAGGCGGCCGCCAATGGTGATATGCCTACAGCGCGGCTGAAAGCGGAGCCAAACAGAAAAACAAGAGATCCCCGCTACCTTTAGTACAGGTCTTATAGCGCCTGATTTTCAGGACTCGCACATCAGTAAAACGACATGTTTGTCCTTGGACAAGACGTCAAAGACTCCAAAGACGCAATTTCCCCCAAGACGGACGTCTTTCGCTAGGCTAGCTATGAATCTTAGCCAAGACATTTTGTCATCCCAAGACGCGACAAGTCTTGTGGAAGACCCTGTCAAAGACAGTCTAAAGCAACCCAAAGATACTTATGTATAAAGACACGAAATAGGGTAAAAAATGTATAATTCCTGGCCTCGCTAGCAAATGACAAGTACAGTACGTACATACGAAAAATACCTATTGCCTATTGCATCGTTGTGGTGGCCATCAGATAGATTGCGTTCGGCGGTTGAACGGTACATGATCTGCGCTGTAATTTCCGGTATACAGTCAACAAGGTCATAATGCATAAGGTAACAATGCATAATTCTTGTAACGCATAGCTTTTGCCCATCCACCGACTGGTAGGCGGGGATTTATGCAAAAAATACATAACGCATAACGCATAGGGTTCATAAGGAGTATGAGATTTCGAAAACTCAGGGGAATGACGAACTGTATTGAGAAATATGCAATATTTGACTGCTTGCTTGATTCAGATTGACTCCTCCAACTCCAATAAAATGGTCACATTGCTTTGGTAGATGCAATGTTTGTAATCAGGCTCACTAACAAAGAAGTTCGAACAAAGAAATTCCTCGTGGCGAAGGAAGAAAAGTCTCGAAAGCCTAGGGTAGCTCCCTCAGAAGCTTACAAGCCAGGAATTTGACCTCTGAAACCTAATAAGGATGCCACTAGCCAAAACCTCGACGGAACTAGTTGACCACCAAACACAAAAATCTCACCGTGACCACCTATGATTGGGTAATTTCTATTGAATTTCTAACTGTCTTCACGAAATTGGACAGGCACAATTCGAGCTTCAAACTGATGCGCAGAACTGCTCAACCATTCAGCGGAATGAACTCTGGTTGCCAAACAAATCACATTGGTATACTGTAGTAAATCATTGAATAGCCAAATTCAATTTTTCTGGTTACCTTATTTGGAAAGTCACATGATGTCACACTATATCACAAAATCTCGGGCTGCATAAACCTCTTAATGCATAAGGCTAAGGGGTCCACCGACCTTATGCATTATGAGCATGTTGACTGTAATGCGAACAGTGGCCAAGTTGCGAGGTATTGCGAGCTCAAATCCCTATCGATTTGGGTAAACCAACATATGAATATGGTCACCTTTTCAAGCAGTTGACGTAGTGCTCGCCACATATGTTGCTATTCGTAGGCAGGCTGGTTACGAGAGTATGGATCCGCCACTTACGCCGGAGCGTAGCGAAAACGGACACTCGCTTGAGAGGCTGAAATGACCACGGAAAATTTGTCTCAAAAGTCCTTGGCTCGACGCGGCTCGACTCGCTGCGGCTGAAAATAGCCAAAGTCGTACGATTTTGAACTTCGTCTCACGCTCGCCTCCTCTTGCTACCACCATGTCCATCCGCCCAAGCTCTTCCTCGCCTGGTCCTCGCCTCCCCCGCTGTCCCCGTTCCAGTTTGTTTCAAGTTTTTCCTTGTCTCTTCGCTCAATGTCGACTTAGGACGGAGTAGCAGTATCAGATAGTACCTTCGATAGTACCTTCGAATGCCGAAAAAGCATGTAAGCAGTACGAAATGCCAACAGGATACGGGTACACTGGGAGATTGGATCGAAGAATCAAGGATCAACAGAGCAACAGTTAGTGGGCTCTGCCCCGAAGCGCGCTACAATACTTATTTTTTTTGAGGGAGTAATATCGGTTGACTGAGTGATGGGCACCATGAACGTTATTTGATTGAGAGATGTGATCAAAAAAATCAAAGCCAAATATGGGGATTCTGGATATTAATTTCTGAAGCTGAAACCAAACCAAACCCGACCTTTGATCAACAAAAATCAAACCAAAATATGAGGATTCTGGGTATTAATTTTAAAGGAAAAGCCAAACAAAAGCCATAGTGCCAAGAAGAATATCTGCTGATGTGCTGGGACTCTGCCTGCACATAGGTCAAACCCTCTCGCACAAGGCGATGGTACACAGATGCATCTGGTGAGCACTATATTTGTCGGAGGAATTGGCTTCAGAAATCTTTTTCAACCTCGTGCTCAAGGATAAGTTGCGCATTGACTGATTTCGATTTTGTGTAGGGGCGGAATGCAGCCGCTTCTGCCGATTCTCATCTTTAGACACCCTGTTCGACTCGCTTTCGGAGCTGGAACTGGATGAACTATCCGATGGATTGGGAGTGAGACGGACCGGGAGTGAGCGGGGCAGTACCCACACTTCAAGTTGCATCTTGAATGGTCTTTGCGATCAGACTTCCGGCGGCCATGCGAGCACTTGCTGCGCTGGTCGGAAGGTGAATGGCTTCCTAGCGAATGTATCGTTGTGGATATGATTCATGATACCATCCTTGACAGCTTGTTTCGCTTCACTCGAACGAACTTTCCATCTCTTGTTTGAGTCTGCTAATTTCCTTGGTTAAATTAGCTATCCTTTCGGACGTGGTCTGACAATTCCATAAAACAGCCTTCCACAAAAAATGTCCACAAACTCAATTGGCTTTTGTTTGGCTTTTCCTTCAGAAATCAATACCCAGAATCCCCATATTTGGATTTGTTTTTTTCTTGATCAAAGGGTTTTGTTTGGTTTCAGCTTCAGAAATTAAAAGCCGGCCATTCTTGAGACCGACGGCCCTGACAATTCCATAAAACAACCTTCCACAAAAAATTTCCACAAACTTAATTGGCTTTTGTTGGCTTTTCCTTCAGAAATCAATACCCAGAATCCCCATATCTGGATTTTTTTTTTTCTTGGTCAAAGGGTTTTGTTTGGTTTCAGCTTTAGAAATCAATACCCAGAATCCCCATATTTGGATTTGTTTTTGCTTGATCAAAGGGTTTTGTTTGGTTTCAGCTTCAGAAATCAATACCCAGAATCCTCATATTTGGATTTGTTTTTTTCTTGATCAAAGGCAGTCTTTTATTATGTCACAAACAAAGCCTCTCGTCCACTGATCGGTAAGATGATCAGGGATTGGGGGTGAGGTATTGACTTCGTAAAACGATGGAATAAAAGGCTAACTACTACAGATGAATACCTCTTGGAAGCGCCTCCCCTTCCCGAGCCGCTGCCACCATTATCACAACACCAACCTCGAACGGGTCTATCACTTCGACCTGCCGATCTCCTCGGTCTTCTGCTGCCGCTACATCCTGACGACCCGTTCCATCCTGACGACGTCCCCTCGATTGAGCTGCCGACACCATCCTTTTGCCCGTGTCCAGCCGACCATTGCGAGCTTCCGGCCGACACAGATTACGGTATGGTGACCCACCAGCTTGCGTATGCCTGCTGCAGAAGTTGCCAATGACCTGTGCGACGTGGTGTGGCCTCCGTTGGTTTTTCCAGATGGCAGCTTCATCTCCAATTCAGAAGCTCGTCTAGACCTTCTCGCCAGGCTTCCCTCTTCCCTCCGACCATCTCGTTTTTCTTCTAGCTATTGCGCATATGGGTCGCCTTGAGCACCACTTTGCATTGCTTTTCGATCACGGATTTTGCGCACGAATGGGTGCACCATTGCGAGCTCATTGGAGAGGCTGGGTAGTTACTGGCGCGGGGTACGCGCCTCGTCCCTCGCTTGCTTGGATGTTTTTTGAAGGGGGGTGCCTGTGGTTGGGTTAGCATAGTTTAGCAGTATTAGATCTGGATTCCTGTCATTCGGTAATCGTATTGGGTTTTCCGCTCTTACTCTAAGGGAGCACTTGACAGATTTAAGGTTTGAATAGGCGCCTTGCATTCCGGATTTGAATGCCCCCGAGAAAGGGCAAAAAATGTATTTCAGCTTCCCGCCGTTTCTGATGAACCCTCTTGATCCCCTCTTGTCCCTCATATCGCTGACAGCGAAATGGCCCTCTTCATTGGGATTTAAATGGCTTGCCGGATGTCAAGGCATGCATTTCAAGATGTGTCAATGTTCGCAGTCCAAGTCACGCGGTTCAAAATGTAAACCGAGGCAATAGGGTCACACGTTTCAAAATGCAAACCAGCACAGTCATTCCACGGTCCTTGCACGAGGTTTCAGAAAGTCCGATTTCCCGACGTATTACTAAGCCTCTACTATTTCATTCAATTCGTCAGTCACGCGTCACAAGCCCAAAAATTTACGAATATCTTCGAATATGTCACAGGTCACTGGAGGGATCTTCGAACTTGCTGAACAAGTCACAAATTGGCCGAAAATGAACGTCAAAATTCGAAATTTCGCCCAGAGGCTGAAGTATAACTGCCCACCAAATTCTAGTCTTTCTTTGTACATCGTAGTGTTCGACTCTCCCAAACGGACCAACAAAAGCTGTTTGACCTGTTCTGCCGTGGGCATCAGATCTAAATTTTGTCAGTTCATTATTCACCTTATCCTCTGTTCTTGGAGCGTCACCAGCCTAACAAATGCGCCCCAGGCTGGTCCGGTGTTTTGTCCGAATTTATGTATTTTTTTAAGTGTCACGGCCGAGCCAGCCCATTTAAGAAAACCGAAGTTCGAATCATCGGTCACAGCCCGGAGAATTGAACGAAATACTCAAGTACGGGTGTCACGTGGTCGAGTCGAGAGACGCGTCCAACGCTGGTCTTGACGCGTTTGTCGGGGGCCCAAAGCATGGTAGGGTATAATTGTGTGAGATTTACATTTATCTTTCCATCCATTGCCTAATAACAAGTTTTATATGCAATTTAGAAAGATGAAATATAAAACCCTCTGTCCAACCTGTTTTTTACGGCCGTAACCCGTATACGGGTGCGACCCGTCCGTAGAAGGACCCCTAACCCCACCTTACGGAACGGGTACGGATCGGGAGGGTCAATTTACGGCCGTAAACACCCGTTCTGTACTACGGGTCTTACGGGTTAGAGCCCTAGAGCCGCACCAAGGTTTGAAATTCCTTTACCTCGACCTTCCTCGACCTCAGCTCGCGGCATCACTAACGGCATTCGATTGTTCTTGAATCCTTAGCGCCGCGGCATGGTATCATTGATGCACAGATCCTTAGCCCATCCGGAGCGCGAGCCTACAATAGACTAGGGCCAGAGAATCAAAAATCAAGATAAAATCTTATCTTTTATCTGTCATCACGGCCATCAGTGCACGCTGGCACTTGTCATTGCGCGCAGTGTTAGCGGGGCCAGTCAAGAAAATTCAAAAAGGTCAAATATTTGTGACGTCATACAACTCGTTTTCTTCGGGGCATCCCGGGATTCCGAAGCCTCCCAATTAGAGAGTCGGACATCTCGGCCCGACACTTTGACGCGTTAAGGATGGTCAGTCAAAAGGTTTGACGATGGTCATGATCCCCGTCAAATCCCGGTCAAACCCTGACAAAGACAGCACTGAATTATTTAATTTGCGCGCACCTCACTTCCGACTCCTTCACACTCGACATCCCACCCTCCAAACACCCAATTTAATGGCGATATACCTCAAGTTTCTCTTGTTCTTAGATCAGCACACAAAGCCAACAGTTTCCGGCCCACCAAGCGGCCCACTGACTGTCAAAATCGATGCTGCACGTACCGAAGGAACTACCCCGGGGAGATTATGCGCTAGCACTGAGCTTCAGCGCTTCAACATCCAGAGGTGTGTGACCGTATCTGTTCTTGCTCTCATTTTCAATCTTTTTGTATTCTTGCCTTAACTCTCGTGCAGCCGCTCATCTCCCCTGGATTGCTTCGTGGGAGGCCCAGCGTACTGTGGAGATTCCTGCTCGCGATGTAACAAACATGTCGGCGCGCTGCGGGTTGCGTACTCCGTCCCGGAAACCACAGACGGGCTCGCCCTCCATTTGGTACGATCCAGGGCCTGCGCAATAGACGTGGGAGTGCCGATTAGACATGCCCCGCTGAAGCCGCGCCTACATCGCAAGCGTGAATTCACGCCTTGCGCTCCATGTGCGGCTAGGCCTTCATTTATTTCTATATACGCCGTACCTGGCCCTGGGGCTACGCGGCAGTACTCTACTAGTTGTAGGTGGGGTTCTTGTACGTAAGTGACTAAGAGGGGGTTTATACGAAGCTTATTTATCTAGGAAACGAAGCGAGGAACAGAATTAGAGCCGGGAGGGGAAACAAGGTGATGTGAGTAACATTGCGTGTGCGTCAGGAAAACAGGAGTGAGGTTGAGGCGACGTCGGGTCGGTTCTTGACAGGATGGAAGGATTATGTGGAGAAAGTAAAGTAACGGAGGCAGAGATAAAGGAAGAGGAAAGATGAAACTGAGCTTAACTAAATCTTTGAGTATCGGTGATAAAGCGGGCAGTAGCTTTGATGAGCTTGGGATGGTTGAGGAGGGAGCGGACGTCAACTGCACCCAGTAACCCAGCACCGTACGAGGCCAGTTGGAGCGGGGGACGCAAGTGTTCCCATGCCGGACAGTGGAGGAGGTAGTGAGCGCGGGTCTCGTACGCAGCACCACACGCGTCGCATGAGGGTGACGGGGCAAGGCGGCACCGGAAGCGGTGGGCGTTGAGCGCTGAGAAGTCGGTACGTAGGCGGGAGATGAGGGAGATGTCATTTCTAGATTCCGAGGAAAGGTATGGTGACCGCAGGATGAGCGACGGCGGAGAGCTGTCGATTTCGCGTAATCCGCGGCCCGTGGTCGAGAATTTCCACATGACGTCCCACTTCTCGAGGATGGCGAGATTGATTCGGCGTTTACACGAGGTGAGGGAGGTGGTGAGAGACGGGGAGGGGGTAGGCGAGTTGATGCTTTCGCCGCGTCGTCCGCGAACTCGTTACCAGTTGTGCCGATGTGAGCCGGGGTCCAGAGGGTTGTGATACGGAGGCTGGGGAGGCGGGACATGGCAGCACGGACGATTTTGTCGAACTCGATGGCACGGGACTGGCCTGCACGCGGCGCCGTGGAGAGAATGCCACGAAGGCCGGCCTGGGAGTCCGAGACGATGAGGATTTGATCCGCGTTCCTGCTAAGCGCCCGCTCCGTCGCCCTCAGTAAGCCTTCAATCTCGCCCTCCGCTACCTGACCTTCTCCGAGTGGGACGAGGATGTGTTCCAGCACCTCGGATCCAATGACCCTGACCGCTGCTCCACCTGCTGACCCCTCTAAAAGCGACCCGTCCGTGTACCATATCTCAGTCGAGTGACGGTGGTGCGCGAGGTGAGCGTCGAGGGCCGCGATGGCGTCCTCCTTCGAAGGGATGTGGGTGTTGACAGGTAGGGGTTCGGACCATGGTGGCGCGTAGGTCGGCAAGATTCGCTGATGAGGCATGAAATTGACCACGCCTAAAATAATTCAATTTTGCGACCTTTCAGTTGGATAAACTGATAAAACCTGTCAATAAGGTCATGATAGAGTGCTAGTCTATCCCAGGACTGAGTACTAGGCTGCTGGACGCGTTGAAATACCAGTTTCAAACATTATATTCATCACACTGGCTATAGAAACACTCCTGCAAGTTGTACTGATGGTGCAACAAGTTTGAGTGTACTATGGATGCTAGGCCATATACCAAACACATGGGACGTTGGAAAGAACATATACACAGCTTAAAGGACAAATGGATAACCCTTGGTTCGCTCTCAGGAATATTTGGAAGAGGATACATCCAATGCAGGTACTAACTTACCTTATTTGGTAACTGTGGAAATTCTCTGGGCTTTTGTGGGCTTTCTTAGGTCAGAGACAGCTGAGCGCCGTTGTGGACGTCCAGGCATCATCTAGAATGGACAGGGCAGCCTTGGGCGCTGTCTTCTGAGTCCTAATGAGTCACAATTGTCATGGAGATATATGATTTAATTCAAAAGGCTGTGTTATTCCTTGGGGAATAACTCGGTTATGGCTTGGAAACACTCGGACTTTTTGTGGGACTAAATAGACTGACTAATATGCTTATAATTCACGGTCACACGCGGAGAACTGCTGCGGAACACCCGGAGTTTTGGGTGGATCTTTATATTTTCATTTATCACAAGGCTGTGCAAGTATAGTATTTAAACCCGCATGTAAATTAGATACGACAGTGAATCCCACTCCCCTGTTGGCATATATTAGACCTCTCAGACATTGGCTATTCGTCTGAAGTCTTCCTTGAGCTATACCAGTTTTATAGGACTTAGTCCTTTTGGGTGAATAACTTGGTTAACCTCAGCTCGGCCTTGTGCCAATTTGCCTAAGTCCAACAGTGGGTAGTTTGTGGTAGTAACTAGGATTAATCAATAAAATTGGTTTAAATTACACATATAGTGTGAAATTGGCAAGGGTATAAGGCTCTTATTGAGATTGAAGGTCGACACGCCTGACCTACTTCCCCGAACACACACATACATCACTGAAGTTGTTGGTGGTTGAGTTGAGATATATTGGAGTGCTCATTCCCGCGCAACGCACTATCAAGCAACACACTATCAAGCAACGCATTATCAAGACATCCCAAGACAGAATGCAAGCCGTTCTCAAGGCATATTCCTTCAAGCCTTTGTTTTCTGGGTCTGCAAGACTCCCTGTGGTCCCTGTATCGCAAGATTACCTCAAGTTGATCTATACAGCGGTGCTCTTTCATCTGAACCCGCGCCGCAACTCTCCTCTCCCTCCTGATTCCTAATGTACCCGAATTTTCCCAGCTCATGACCCCAACATCCCACCAGGTGAGCTCTACATTCGTTGTGACCTATAATAATTATTGATATCCTTACAGATATCGAACAGTTCTGGTTTAGATAATGCCGCCGCCAAGGAACACTTCGTGGTGAGTCCCTGTATTGCTGAGTTCACGAAACTCCTGACATACATTGGACAGCTTTTCATGGTATGCCGCTGTTGTCTTTGGATATGCATTAGACAGAGCAGCCGTGGGTAATGGTGTACGCAATGTATATTCAATAGCTGGAATATATTATTTTTCTCAAATTTTATGTGATTTGCTATTTTTAACTATTATGTGGTATTGTGCGCTATGGGGTGCTCCTAAGTGAAAAAGGAGAGCTATTAGGTGCTACGAGGCGCTACGGGAGCCTATGCGCAAGAGCTACCCAGCGCTACCAGGAGCTACCAGACTATGGCACGTGGCTACGAGCTGCTACCATAAGGGGGACTTGCCTACGGGGCTACCACGGGTATTTGGGCTACGAGGCACTACGTAACCATGTGCTTTTTTCCTGATGTGAGATCCTTCCACTACAGGTGAGGTACAGAACGTTGTCCCTGAATTCGTCGCAATTAAACATGAGCCACAGTTGAACTTGCGAGCGCTGACCTCATCATGCATGGAGTTCTTTAAGACCGCCGAGGCTCTTCTGGTATGTTTCCCGAGTCAAGATGAAGCATCTCAAGTCTCAGGCACAACAGACCGGCACGGATGAATCAGTCGTCGTCCAATCTTATCCGTGCGCCAAGCAAGATGGATCTACTGATAATGCTCAATGACGCAAGACGGGAATGCGAAACCCGTATGGCATCCTGGACTCCGCCTCTCACGTACAGCAAAACTCAAGGTGTGGGCCCTCCATATCTGCCAAATCACGAAGAAACACTGTCCCCAGTATTCAGGGAAAGTCCCGTTGCCGGTGCGCTTGTTCACAGATGGTTCTACCCGGACTGATTCGATCTCAGAATGCGTGTTGCCCGATAATGAGTTCATGTGGCTGCTTGCGAAGCGATGGCAGGAGCCGCCGCTGTCGCACTACAACATGGTGTCGGGAAAAGCCGTTGCAGTCTTGCACCGTCTCGCCCAATGGCCGTCAGCGTTAACCCATCATCCGACGTTTCCCGTCCCAGACTGCGAAGAGCTTCCCGCCAGCTCCTTCGTCCTCGAAGACCTGCTCGCGATGGACCAGGATCTGATAAACTACCACGATCTCTGCGCGCAAGACAGCACACCGATGGACACGGTATCTTCGGTGCTCGACATGCTTCTCAAAAGTTATCTCACCCAACCGTGGCGCACCGGGCAAAGAATTGTTTCAATGTCCAACATCGCAGCGACCGACAGAGGAATCCTCCGCTGCCGTTTGGACTGGACGGCTATGGTTGGCGAGCTTGGCGCCGAGTTCGCTTTCGGGGACTATCATTGGCAATATACTCCCGAGGAACTTGGCAAAGTGTTTCCACCGACTCCTCCGAAGGCTTGCAGAAGAAGTGCGAAGCCTGACCACGAGCGGACCCAGTATCTCGAACGCCGAGGGAAGGAGCCCTGGACGGCGTCCGTCCGAACTCCTCCAGGCTGGTTCAGCGACATGCACGTTGACTTTGCAGGTCTCGCGCAGGCCATTGTGCATTGCGACGGCGAGAAGCTTTGGTTGTTCTGGCCAGCCACCGCCAAAAACCTTGACTGGTGGGGAATGCAACACCCTCAGCCGTGGATCGGTCATCCATCTCGACTTTTGGAGGCCCTCGACGCAATGGAGGGATTGGAGGTCATGCATGTTACTGATGCTTGCGCATTTATCGTCCCCCCCTTTTGCATTCACGCCGTGGTCGCGTTCGCGGGCTCGTCGCACACATGCGTCTCTTTCGCGCATGCTGCGCATTGGCCCTTGGCGCGGAGAGGGCTTGAGTTCTGCAAAGCGCTCGTTCGTAACCCCATGTACCCGGCGAGCAGTGCCGTGGAATTGGTCGAGAAGGTCGAGCACGAGACTCCGATCTGGGAACGAGCGATGGGACTAGATAGCGAGGCGGCCACGTACCTTGCTGCGTGGAAGTTGGACACTGCGACTATTTATAAGCGCCACAAGAATAGAAATATCAGCTCCGCGTAGTTCTATCAACCGTTCTTAAGCAAATGGTCCCTCGGCTGTGCTTGATCCCCATTTGTTCTCTGCGTCCTCTCCAAATCCTCTTCGCTTAACTCCTTTCATCCCACCGTTTGCTGTGTTTTCTTCTCGCTCGTTCGCTCCCATGTTCAACCCTGCCCCCATTTATTCATGCTCCATTGGTTCACAGACTAGGACACGCGCGATGCCAGCCTTGAAGAGTGCCATGACGTGGGTGCGATATTCACGCGACATCCCAGCATTGTATGGTTGCACGACACCGCGGCTGCGATAGGTTGGGTGGACCCTTGCGTTCAAATGGTCCGTGAGTTTGCTGCCGTCCTTGACGTTGTCCGTATAGACAAAAGCCAATTTGATGTCGGCTGGGGTCTCGTTGTCCGCGGGGACAATGAAATCGACGTCGCCCCAATCATTTCGAGCACCGCTTCGAATATTGGGAGAGTGTTAGCTAAATCAACCGCTTGCCGAAGGAGGAGCGGCCCAGTGTCTATGCCGTGTCTGGATGGCAGTAACTACAAGAATTAGGGATGGGAATACATGAGTAGAGCAGTCCAGCAAACGCCGAAAAATGATTTTTTTAATTTCAAGCACTGGGACGTTTCACATTGTGGAGCTGCTTGACTCGCGGTGAGGTGCACCAACGTTTTGCATCAACTCTCGGTTCGCTTTTCAGCATAAATTTGTTTTACATCGGTTGCTGGACTGCTCTAGTGCGACGTGTATAAGCTACTCAGAGGGCGGGTAACGAGAAAAATAGACTTGTGCTACAACAAAATTTTGTATAACTCTTTGACATCTAACTTGTTTCACTTTAGATAAGTGTTTTTGGCCTCAAAGGGTTCTTCTCCACCCAAAATCGACATTGTGTATGAAATTCCGGTGATGGATGCCCCTTGGGGTATTTCATATATCTTCGAATGCCTTTCGGACTGACAGGTGCACCGTCAACATTCTGCGAGATGGTCGCAGTCGCACTCGACGACATGATCGGCAGGAAACTCGTGAATTGGATGGACGATATTTGCTTACCAGGTGACGTGTTCGAGACGAAACTGGCCAACTTGACCAAGTTCTTCCAGCGCTGCAGACTCCACCGTTGTCCAAGCGAGTGAAGATATAATTTCTGCCGACTTTTCTGGCGAAAGTAGACCAAAACATGCCTGCAGAAGCACAGTGCCAACAGACCACCGCCTGGAAGCCAGTGAGTTGAAAGTGGTGGACACGATTCGAAGTCCTGAATCAAAATAGATCCAGAGCATGCGGCAAATCCCAAGCGCAAAGACCAATGACGTCACCAAGACGCCAGCCGAATCTTGTGAGGTGAGTGGACAGAAAGCCTGCAAATGGTGAACTTTAAGTTGAGAACAGGCTCAGCATCTTCCGCAGCAGAACCGAGGTTCAGGACACATCTCTTGCCTTGGATACCTAGTAGAGAGGAGGGCCAAATAACTGTATGAGTCTACACGGAAGGAGGTCGGAATGTGAAGCAGAAAATGAGACGAACGTCTTTGTTTGTTTGTTTGGCTCGCTCGTCGGAGGAACAAAAAAAAAGTCCAATCATGTTCAGGATTGCACAGGGAACTCCCAGTCTGACCTAATTGATTCAGCCTTTGTGAGTCCATAACAGTACTACTGTCGCCTGGACATCAGACAGAGAATCTCACACCCACAAGCACGAGTGTTGGCCCTTCGGCTTCACTCTTCAGAAAGGAGCAATATACACGGGATATCCGAGATGCCCGGAGGCTTGAAAAGGACGAGTCTTCTTTGGATATGGATCTAGATCTGGATAAGACTTTGTGATGCAAACGGGATCTCATTAATCGGAACTTCCAGGCGGTGAACACCACATACAAAGACATTAAGCCTCTACAAACAAATGGTTCGTGTGCGTCGTGTATTCCCGGCCATTCCAATCTCTTGAGCTCCTACTCTGCTAATGGAAGCTCCAACGACCCCTCTGAGAAATCACTATCGACCCTCATTAGACTCAGACAGTGACAGCCTCAAAATATTTATGAGTTCCAACGTGGCACCAGGTGAAATGAAGGTTGTAATAGTCTCCCCGTTTGGTACGCCAGTCTACCGCTCTCCACGACCGCGTTTTGCCGCACCACACACCACGGAGTTCATTTAATTGTATCACATCATCAACGAAACGGATGTGCACCTGTCGCATCGGATTTTCCTCCGTTTACATTCTGTATCGACATCCCGACATCAGTTGCCATGTCGGAAAATCCGATTTTGGTTGACCAGGGGTAATATAGCGGTATCAAGCCCTATCAGGCCATCAGGCACTTGGAGGGTATATCAGGTTCAAAAAAGAATTATAATCGTTGGTCAAGCCTGATCAGCCTGACCGAGCTTGATCAGCCTGACGGGGCTTGACAAGGGCTGATCAGTGGATATCAGGCCTGCTCTGTAAAAACGACAAAAGTCCTTCACCCTTCTCACTTGAAGGGCATGACATCTTACAAATCATTAACGTGAGTAGGTATTTTGAAAGGACGTGTATAGTACAATAGTAAGTAAAGGGCTATGGAATTTGTGATAAAGGTACAGTTAAACAGACCTGTTTACTAAAAGGGTACACGCCGGAAGGTCGTGATCTGAGTTATGTACCTGGTTCGGGCAACCGGGTTCCTGCCCTGCGGCTCGTTTCTGAGCCGGTATGTGCCATTTCTTCCGGGCCCAACATGTTCGATGAAGCTAATAGGCCTCTGTGAAGCTGTGCAGAAAAAAATTTCGCAGGGTTGAAAGCTAATATTCTGACCTATCTTGATCAGTGCTGATACCGCCTGATATTGCCTGACCACGTCCTCGAAACAACCTGATCAGTCCTGATACCACGGTCAGGCCTGATCAGGCAAATTTGGATTTTCGGACACACGTTCGAGACAAATGAGGGAATGAGCTGAAGGGACGCACCAGGACAGCTCAGCGCCTGTCGACGGCGCCTCTTCTTGGGTGTCTTGTTTTCACCCGTAACGCCCCGCTCATCGCCATCGGACCCCGCATACGACGAGGGAGGGTACACTCCCTGTATAAAAGCTTTTTTCGTCATAAATTATGTACATGAAGGGGTGAACATAGAACAATATGTGTGTACAATTACACCAGCACATCTACCACGGTTTGTGCACAGGAACTGGGGATTGTACAAGTTTAAGTTACATTGTACAGGTACATTCAACTGACAACATTGCACAAGGGAACAGTCCAATTTCTGTGCACTACTCACGAAAGTCTACATGTTGCAAACCCTCAAACCGTAATGTACGATACGAATCGTACAATTAGGAGTCGAATATGTACAATTATGAGTGGAATTTTTACAATTATGAGTGCATATCTGCAGCAACCCATCATATAAGCGATCTAATCATTTCCCATTCAACCGTGGGGAAACCTCCGTCCATTCCACACCCAAAAGGAATTCTCACTCCATCGCACATCAATTCCCCCTCAACCGTTGGGAAAACCCCATCGATCCCGAACCTAAAGGACGTTCCCATTCGCTTGCGTGCGAATTCCTACTCAACCGTTGGGAAAACCCCATCAATCCCGAACCCAAAGGACGTTCCCACTCCGTCGCATATTGATTCCCACTTCAACCCATCAGAGACTCATCGGTGGAGGTGGTCCTTTGAATATGCAACTGAATACAATGCAAAATCGTGATAGTATTAAAAAATATGTGGCCGAATATGACGGGCACGAGCAAGTGCAGTTGTCCATACATTGATGCAGTCATCGTCTTGAGCACTGCCTAGTAAATGAACCACGGAATTATACAGATACAGATCCTGTCCCTCCTGCAAAAGACCGACAGGAGGTTCAACAACAACACTGCTGAGATCACTCAGCGGCGGTCGTCCAATCTACACTGTGGGGAGCGCTTTCAATCGGCCTGAGTGTATGGATACTATCAGCATGATTGAGCCGATTGCATCAGCTTGACTGACCCACCCACTCAGGACAGTTGGTAGGACACAATCGGGTTGATTGAATTTTGGCAGAAATTACCATGATGAGTGTATGGCTCAATCACCTTGATAGGGTACGGTCAATCACCTTGATTGTAAGCTACCAGTTGGGCTGATTGTACGCTATCAGTCGCCTTGATTGTACACTACCAATTGTCCTGATTATGTGTTTCAATTGAGATGAGGTACGCAATATTGTGTATTGCACTACAAAATACATGATCTACATATGTTCAGGTACGACCCGCCGTGAGCTTCTAGACGTTACTGTAGGGCCAAGTCAACACAATACATAAGAAAGGTAGAGAACCAACCACTCACCGGAGATAGATTGTGTAGATGGCCAGGACAGGAAGGGCGTACCGGACGTTACGGTTGGCGAGTAGACAAGTGGGAGAACACACCTTGCCAACGACGACGATCGTGAACTTGGGAGTTGATCTTGAGGGACGCACAAGCCTTTGCTAAGACCGAAATGAGTGGTAGAACAAGGGAGGGAAACGCCGAGTTGTTTGAAGAAAGAATGGAGGTAGGGAAGGGACGAGAAGGACGAACAACCCAACGATCAATAGCCATGGCTTCAAGAATTTCTTGTCGACCACGCGCTGTCGCTCGGAGTCTGATAAAAGCAAAATCAGATAAACAGAAAAAAAAGAGGGAAGGCGGGGGAGAGAAGGGGGAGCAAAGAAAGAGAGATACCCCATAGTTAACTGACGGGACCCCACTCCGTACTTGAGCATTGCCGGCTTGAGGACTCGCGCCTGCACCGAGATTGGGCGGACTTATTTCGTATGCGAGGACCTTCAGAGATATCACCGAAGATATCAAAGGAAGAACAGAAATATGAGCGATATCAGCTGATCGAACATAGAATAATCGTGGAGAAAAAGGCGTAGAAAGGTGGGACGATCGTGGAGAAAGGTGTACAACAATCGTTGGGAAAAGCTGGAGCCAGGTACATGGAAAAATCGTTGGCCGGCAAAAAAAAAACAATCGTCAGAGAAAGGAAAGAATCGTTGGGCCGCGGAAAGAGGAACCGGACCTGGGTCCCAATTGAAACTTTTTTTTTCCTAAAAACAGGATCGGACATTATTTTTGAAAATTCACACGGCCAATAGCCGAATTTCCGGCCTCCAGAAGTTAACTCGAACCACCTGAGTATCCGATTAGATATCTGGTGGGACAAAATCAGACCGGAAATTTCACGAATTCACTGGTCCGAAATCAGTCCCGAAATGGGGACTTTCGTGATGCATTTTGAGCCTAAGGATGCGGAACATATTGGCTTCTATTTCCGCATCATGAAAATAGATCGCAAAACACATGGTATCTGCAGCACGGAAACGGCCGCTGATACGCCTGATTTTGCGACCCATATTGAGTTCTGTATTGTTCAAGCCAAAACCTGGAGTTTCGGATCCGCGGAAATGCTTCGGGGTTGCCATATATAGTAACCCCGAAGCATTTCCAGCTAACTGAAACGCGAAGTTTCCGCTTGCACTTCAGCCACCCCAATATGGGTCGGAAAATCAGACATATCAGCGGCCGTTTCCGTGCTGCGGATACCATGTGTTCCGCGACCCATTTCCATGATGCGGAAACAGAAGCCGATATATTCCGTATCCTCGGGCTCAAAACACATCACCAAAGTCCCCATTTTGGGACTGATTTCGGACCAGTGAATTCGTGAAATTTCCGGTCTGATTTTGTCCCACCGGATATCTAATCGGATACTTAGGTGGTTCGAGCTAACTTCCAGAGGCCGGAAATTTGGCTCAAGGCTGAAAGACCATCAAGTAACATCTTTATATATTTTTTCCGACATGAATTCTCATGAGTTCTTCAACAGATTTGTTCCATCCGTCTTCCCCTCATTTTTGCGCCGGTACCAGAGGGCAGCCCGAGCTTGGATGATGTGTTGTCTCAGCTGCTTTACCTTGCCGTCCCAAAACGTGAGATCACCTCGGTGTTTGAAGCGGAAACCCGTCGACGCGTACCGCGCGCGAAAATAGGGCTATTTTGCGGCGATTTTGTACAGTACTCGCAACCGGCTACCTTGCGGCTACCCCGTCCGAGCACACGGCTACGGCGGACTAGACTCGAACCAGTCCTAAGGGCGTAACATCTCAAAGATAGTCGTTTAATCACTACGCCGGGACGGGTGCCTGCAATCGCGGTCCTAGTCCCCGTCGTCGTTGTCGCGAGGGCGGCGGTTGCCCAGCGTCGGCTACAGTGAAGGCATGTTGAGCAAGTTGAGAGTTGCACTTGAATTACTGTACTATTACGATCAAAGGTTCACGGGGTGTCGCCTGTCACCTCAATTGTTCACTGAATTCGGTGTTCATTCCTCCGCAATCACCAGAAAATTACCGTATATGGCAGTCCGGCAACTGCCGGACGAAATTTTGACGTTTTTTCGCCTATTTTGGCCACAAAATTGCAAAGTCACTGTCACCTGGGTCGAAATTGTTCAGTTCACGACCTTCTGTCACCCGTCACTGAACCTTTGGTCGTAATACTAATAGTACAGTAACGCACTCCAACGCGTTCCGGCAGTGCCGGCGGTGCATCAACAGGGCAAACAAATACCAACATACAGATCATAAACACCAACATACAGCAAGTTCCTATGAATTGGGATATGGCCGCAAGCGGCAGGTGCCGAGCCTTTATTGGTAAGGTAGCATCGTAAATAGAGGCATGTTCACGGACTGTTAACAAGACAGTGTAGGTAGTCTACAACATAACCAGTAATGTATGTTGTTACTTGATAGATGTGCACCCAACAAAACCGACGCCCTGCTCTTTGGAATACCATGGACATTCCGTCTTCCACTTAACCTTTGTTTCCGTGTGAACCCGCGTCCCCTGCACAGAGTTGAAAGTGTACCACAGAGTCGAAAGTGTACCACAGACTAGGTACTGCCTGCCTAGACTGATCAATCTCGTCCCGAATGAGGAGATAAGTGGTGAGAGTAGTGTGAGCATCTGTTGCTGCATCTATTGCTGATAGTCAGTTTTGGTGCAGTTCATGACACTTACACAGGAGCTGTTGGTTGCTCAGACATTCTGCACTCCAGTCAGAGTTTTGCAGTCCCTTGTCCAGTCTACGACCCAGCACTTGAAGGGTTATGTCAGCAAGACTGGCGAGACAAGCATACTGGGCACAAGGATGGAATACTTCAGGCCAGGCCAATTTCGCAAGGAGGCCGAGCTCAATTGTGGGAGTGACGTCGAGTCAGAAGTCCTTCCAGAGCCTCTGTGCATTGTCTGAAACCATTCAGTATCGACACACCATGGGCGCTTTACTGCACTCACTTATGATACTGACGGAGATCTTGAGGATGAGTCATGCCTTGCAAATGCGAGACTCTGGCCGTTATCATATGCGCCACCTGGCTTCAGGTACTTGTTTCTGCGAGCCTGGGGCTAGAACGACTTTTCGGACCATCTTTCTAAATTCAACTTTAATCCATTCCGCATGCTGGTTCCCGATTACATGCATGAATTCGAACTGGGTGTGTTCAAGGCGTTTTTTACCCATTAGCTTCGGATTCTCGTTGCCAACGGAGGCAACGGTATAGCCGAACTGCATCGACGGTGTGTTGTTCTTCGACATTCCGAGTTGTACCCTTACAGTTTATTAATGTATAGGTTCCGATTAATACCTACATTTGGACAGGCCACAATTCGGCTCTTCACCGCAAACACATCGGGACTGAAAAAGCTCGCGGCAATTATCAAAGCATTTTAATTGTATGTTTTTCGGTTTCAGTCTTTTGACGAGATGGCCGACAATAGGTACTACAGTCTAAGCTGTCTTAACCCATAGCTACCATAACCCATAATCTGTGAAACCCGATACATTTTGGGTGTCCACCGAGTTGGTCCCATAATAAAATCCCATAACTCTCTAATACTCCATAATCCATACTTTTCTGAGGGTAAAAAACCCATACATTTCATGGCTTTTTGCTGGTTTTCCTGTGAATTTAGGGGCGATAATTGGTCAGATTTCTTAGGAAGGCCACAGCAGGACCATTTTCATTGATTTTTAAGTGATTTCAACCATGTCCAACGGACTCCGACATGCCTGATTGACTCTGGATGTCTTCACTTTTTGTAACATTTGACATCAGAACTCTTTGAAGACACCTCATAATTTATACAATGGCACTAAATGTGCTATATCATCGAGTAATGTCTCTTTTGCGTCCACAATGAGCGACTATAATCAGTTTCGGTTATTACCGAAAATTTTCCCACGCTGTGCAAACCCATACGCTACCATACTTTTGCCCTTCCATCAAGGGGTATGGGTCAAGACAGCTTAGACTGTATTTCCAGTGCGCGATTCCCGTAGTCGAGTGTTTGCTTCCTGAGCCATATAACTTGGAAGCTCTGGATGTGCTGTTTACGCTCGCGGAATGGCATAGCTTTGCCAAGCTCAAACTTCATACTGATTGGACGATCGGACTCTCTAAGACCGCAACCGAGGTATGGCGACTTTTACGCCGCTTCCAGCGGGTGGCATGCTCGCAATTTTCCACCAAAGAATTGGATTCCGAACGAGCTGCCCGTGGTCGTCATCAGGCCAAGAAAGCTGCTCAGAGCAGCATGCCAATGCAACGGAGTTCAGCCTCTTCACGTGCAAAGCTTCACTCACTAGGCGATTACATTCGAACGTTTCTTTGGTTTGGTACCAGCGATTCTTATTCGACGCAACCGGTGAGTTTCCCCATTGAATTTTGAACATGATCGCTGATGCATGCAGCGTGAACTTGATTGGCTACAGAATGTTGGGAACGGATAAGGCTTATTGTCCCCCAGGATTATCTGGCGCATTTGTTTTGAGAATCTGTCCATATTTGGAACGTTGGTTGTGTTTGCTTTACGGCTACCTTATGTCTGGACCTCATCTTGAAAAACTTGAATAAAAGGAGGGTTCGAACACGGGACCTCCATAACATCCCATACATAGCAAGTCTTACCTCTCGGCCAAACAGTCCTCTCCGTTATACTTTCAAGTCACCAGAATGCATGAAGACCTCATTTCCGTATCACGATAGATTATCATTATTCCAAAAATTTCTTCCCCGCTGCGCGGGTCCAGTTCAGGAGGGCTGTTCTCTAATGTCTTCATTTTCTTCGATGTTACCGCGGTCAAAAATAAGGCACAAGGGCTGCGTATCATTTTTTCCCTCGCTGCGCGGGCCGGTTTACAAAATGAGGATCGAGGAACTCCTAAGCTTCAGACACCAGCAGTTCAGCGCCTCTGCTTTCAAGGATATCTCGTACGCGTTGACGAAACACAGCAATAGGCAGAGAAACTAACCATTATCATTCCACGTCTTGACATCCCAATCACAGTTTTTGGAGTGCCGTGACGTATCGACATTATGCACTCATATAAAGTCCTTCGAGACGGTAAATTTCTCTGCACTTACTGTGTGATTTTCTCGCGTTAATTCTCGCTTTGACATCTAGTCTCCTGCCGGCTCCAATACCACTAATCACTTCCCGTGGTCCATATGCTCTACGTGTAAGTGCACTCCTTTTACTCGGATCTTCCCCCGACTTTTACGCTAACTCTGCACTTCAATCTGAGCCCTTGTGAATACCTTCTTCATGTCTCCAGAAAGTTCGCCGCCCCACATCCAAGCTGAAGCCTGCGCTAACACTCCTTTTTCAGATGACATGGGATTAGACCTCTCCGAGGCGGGCGCTGAATATTTAGGTGGATGAGTTGCAAAACCAATGCTGCCGGGCCGCATTCCGATCTTGCTCTGATCGTTTACGCGCTCGTCTGAATATACGATATGTACCAATACTACGGGTACCTTTCTGGGCAGTGGTGGGCTTTCTGGGCACTTTATATAATCCAGCCGAAATTCAGTGTCTGGGTACCCTAGTGTGGTTGGCAGAATTCTGCCAAACTGCCAAGCGGCAGGGCAGAACGGCGGGCAAAATGGCCTGCGGGTTGCGTTGGGTAACAGGGTGAGGAAAAGAGGAAATATGGACCTACCTCGGCTAATATATTTCACCTTGTTTCGTACCACATTCTCCGTGACCAGTGTAGGCCAATGGGCCAGAGATAGTGCAGCACTATCTCGCTCCTTCCTCTAGGGATCGTCTCCAGCGGGCCACCCAAACCTCCGATTCACACCACACGACCTCGCCCTCTTTTCTTCACGATTTCGTACCCCATCGACACTCTCCTCTCGACCATATTTTCTTAGACTCGAACCAGTCCAATCCTCAAGAGATCGAAGACAGTCGTTCGATCAGTGATGGATAGGGACTGGAAGATAATGACGCGTTTTAGTACAGTCGGAAGTTGCCGAGATTATTAAAAAAACTTAGATAAAATTTCGCGAAAACTCAGACATCGACCTCGTCTTTTCAAAAATAGCAAGAGACAGTTCTGTAGAGAATTTAATTCTAAGAGCTCCTATGTTCTTAGAATTTTTATATTTTTAAAACTGTGTCCTCAATGAGTGAATCTTTTCGCCCCTTTTAGCCCACGTGAGGCAGGGTGTGGGAGCGACGTGTACAGCCATGAGCACAGCCACAAGGCCCCGCACAGTAATCGTGTCGTAGAGGACTCGATTTTACTTGAATCAAAACTCTGAAAACATAGGAAGTCTTAGAATTCAGTTGTCTACAGAACTGTCTCTTGCTATTTTTGAAAAGACGAGGTCGATGTCTGAGTTTTCGCGAAATTTTGTCTAAGTTTTTTAATAATCTCGGCAACTTCCGACTGTACTAAATCGCGTGATTATCTTCCAGTCGCTATTCTACCGGTATGTTGATCGACTGTCATCAACTTACACCGGTTTTCCGATAGCGACTGGTTCGAGTCTAATATTTTCTACTCCAGCCACAGTGGCGTTTTCATCGTTTTATTTCACAACATCTCATCGACGGACTACCGACCCATCTCAAGAGCCTGGGGGCGAGACTTTCCGCCCTTCTTCAACGCGCCTTGATTCTCCACAATGAAGACTCCATCGCGACTGACGTTGAATCCCATTTACACTACTTGCGGGAACTCTTGGTTGAAAGTCCAGGTTGGGTCCTGAGTTGATTCTGCCCTTATTTTTCCGTGGCATTTATTCCTTCAGGTATCTTCGTATCTGCCTTGAAGTATCCTCGATGTCTCGCTTACTGATAGCACTCTATACTGTCAACTCAAAAACAACATCAACACTCCCTCCATCGGTTCTCCCTCCCTCTCGTTGTGAACGTGGGCTTTGAGGCCAGTGCTGACGCATGGCAGTACGAGTCTGGCCGCCTTTGAATCCCGAAGATGGACTTTGAAGGCAACAGTCTTTGTTCAATTTGGACTTACAGGCCTTACTGCGTTCAATAAAATTAGAGTATTTTTCTATGAAACCCGAGCGAGGTTTTGGGCAGGTGAAAAAATTCAGGCGAGCATGTAGATCTGTAGCTATCTGCAGACAGGCAACAATATATGCCGATATCGGCCTTGGATCTGAATGCCGAGGCACCTAATACAACCAATGGCTTGGAGCAGATGAACATTAGATACTAAAAAAAATCTCAACCACATGTCACCTCGCCTGCTCGTCTATCCTCCGATTAATACCTCCAAGAATAACCTTGATCAGTCCATCTGCGGTGACAGGGTTGAGTCTGGAGTCGTGTCGACGATATCCTGTACCAGAACGAAATTAGGGGCCACCGACATAACAGATGATAATCAGACACACTCTAATATTTCCCTTCTTTTCCAAGTCGTCATCGAGTTCCTTGAGCGCTCTGGTTGCTGCCGAGTCGTCTCCGACTTGAACGAACTGGATTCCGAGCTAGAAGTGAGTCCTTAGCGTCCATCCTTCAGTGCCTGCAGTCAACAATGCCCTACACTCTAGGCCCCCTACATATGATTAATGCCTAGAGCTTTGGGCCCCCCGAAATCCGGCGGACTGATATCCTAACCCCAGCTTGTAGGGCCATGATAATATGATCACAATATTATTGCATAAGGCCAGGGAGAAGCCGACACTCCGGTTTGGTGAATAAATATTCTGGGGCCACGGGACGGGGGTGCAGCTCCTGCTGGGAGAGGTAAATATATACCTGCCTCATTCCTCGAAGTTGAGGATGCTTAATATTATCTCAGCAGTGAGGCAGGACTGGGCTGCGTCCCCGGGACACAATATTCTCTGGCGGGGTGTTCTGGGATTGGCTGCCCAGGATGTCCATGTACAATCATATTCCTGCCGGGGTACTCTCAGTTTGGCTTGTTGTTTCACAATAGGAATATTCCCTGCCCAACAGTTGCTCGATTCCGCTGCCCGGGGAATTCATAGACGATAATATTCTGATCCGTACCGCCCCCAATTTGGCCATGGCGGGATCCCAACAGCATAATATTCTCTCCTCCGCCCGTTTCCATTGGGCCACCGAGGGTATTCGCGAACAATAATATTGACATGCGGAAACCCCCCGATTCAGATGTGGGTCCTGCCCACATTGCACTTCTTGTATTGTTGTCAGTGCTGCTGGTGGTGCTTCATGTGCCCGGCCTTCCAGTGGAGCTGGTCGAGAAATTGTGTGGCCGTAATTTTCCGAGTGTGGAAGGCATTGATGTCAGTATTAGAGACTCTGTGGTGAGCCACCGGGTGCCATCCAGTGGCTCAACAGGCATGTGGTCGCAAGTGGCTATGTCATCTGGTGGTTGGCCTGGTGGCTGCCACATTGTAGCATGTATCTACAATCCAATCTGCTTTCTCACCTACTGCCATGCAGAAAGTCATTCTTGAGTTCAGAATTCATTTTCTACCATTTCTAAACATGGTATCCAATGAATGGGATGAAAATATCAATGATTCGTGCTTTGCATGTGCTCGCACGCCTCTGGATGGGCATCATGTAAAATAATGGTAGAAAAGGAAACAAAGGAATGCAGTGAGGATGTCATTTCCATGCCACCATATCTGCCACCAGATAATGTAGCCACCTGCCACCGCATGCCCGTTGAGCCACCAGGTGGCACCTGGTGGGTCACCGCAAAGTCTCTATTCTTGGTGCACACAACATTGTAGACAGAGCCATTTGCGTACCTAAAAACGCCACAAGTCACACAGAAACAGGCCAGATTGTGGAAATGCCTTGAAAAAGGGAGATATTCCACTAACAGATGCCGCACTTTCAAACTCAGAGGGTGGGTAGTGGTCTTCTAGATTGAGTGACAACTAGGTGAATCATTTTTTCAACATATGGAGAGGAGCGAACTAGTATATTCCATCCTCGAAACCAACCATCGTTACACACCTATGCAACATATAGAAACAAATCATTCAAATATTATAGTTCTTGTTAGGTACTCTCCTACCCCTTATGTCCCATTTTCCTAGGCTCCAAGCCCTATACCATCCCCTGCACAAACCCCTGCTCTGAATTTCCCAAAATGAGCACAATTTTGCTGCTCTGATAAAAACATGCCTGGAGTTGCCACTGTAGCACTTCATAGGGTCAATCCCCACCTTGAAACACCCTCCCTCCCAAAATTACAGCCCAAGCACCTTATTATTATGGTCAAACTGCATGTTAATTCTGCCTTGTTCTTGCAATAACTCTTCAACCACAAACCCCACCTCTGAATTTTTTTGGTTAGCCCATTTCCTGTACCAATCACCTTTTATTTAAGGCCAAACATGTATTTTTGTACCCAATATTGCCAGACATCCAGTCCCTTCTGTCATTGAGGGTCCTCAAATATGTCTTGAACTCTGTTATGCTACTCTGATCCTGTCAAAATGCTCTTCCAACCCTAACCCTACCAAAGCATTGCCACTGATTGGCATTCAAACACTATCTCCGATATCTCCGACCACCTCCTTTCTACTACTTTGCTCCAAGTTCTGCGCCATTGTCGACACCGGCTGATGCCACCGACCATCCCCACACAGCCTCACCCTAACTAACCCTTCTCCGATATGTTGTAAATGTTGCAAACACTGAAACCTCCAAGACTTTTGCTGTGACGGCAATGGTGCAATCTAATCTTTCCTTTCTCTAGCCTTTCTCCCTTGGAGCTGTTCCCTCCCCCTCCTTTGTTCACCATTGTAACATTCATCACAGCCTGCCTGCAACACTGTTGCAACACTGACAAGGCCAAAATTTTAACTGTCGGCCTGCCCAATTCTGATCCTGCTCCCTCCTTACCCTTCTCCCCCGGCGCTGATGTTGCACCCCTACACCCCCTAGCCTGCGACACTGTCCCTGGCCCAACAAGCACTGAAACCACCGGCTGCACCTGATATTTCCAACATCCCTCGGTGCATCACCCCGCTACCCTCTAAGTTGATTCCTGTCGCATCCCCTGATCCCTCCCGGCCCCAATGTTGCAGCGCACCCTGCTCCGACGCACCCCGACCTTGCCTCTGCATCCGTGCATGTGTTTTTTTGCACACATGTGGTGGCACTGTCCATGCGGTGCCGACACCACGTCACTCAATGACCACGCCCCTTCCAGCTAACCTACTCACCACCACCTGCACGCCCTCCTCCTCTCCACCGCCGCCTGTCCTGCGCTACATCGCCCCCACTCCTATGCTCCTCGACCCCCCTGTCGTACACAACCATGCTGTCGCCCTTCTCCCCGATGCTGTGGTGCCTGTGCCACCCTGCTTGTCGATGCTGGCATCCACATGAGCACTCAGCAGGCCCTCACTGCTCTCTCCTTACTTGGCTCCACCTCAACACCTCTCTCTTGGATCAACTCGATACCTGCCTGCCAACTGATTACAGAAGAAAATCCAGTCTTGCCCTGTCCACAACCCTCGATGTTGGCTACACAGCTCTCAGCCCTCCTCCCCTTTGTTTGTATGTTTGTATTTCTCTGGTTCTGTCCCTTTCTCTCCGAAATATCCACTGCTCACATTTTCCTCTCAAAAAATCAGGTATACACTGTATCTTCACTTTGGCCCGCAAGCACCGTGCACCAATTGCATCGTTTCGCATGCACACAATGTACACAGGATGTAGACCACGAAACACGTGGGTTTCTGCTAGAAAGATGCATAATTTCTCTTATATTTCATCTACCCACCCCCCTCTCTCCCTTTCTAGTTCATGCACCCTCTAATCTTTCTCCCTGCCACCACAGAGTCTCTCCACTGCTCCTCATATGCACGCTGCTGTCTCGTGTCCCCAGTGCCTTAGGATTCACGGGGTGGCCCTCTTCACACAGTACGCAAACACAACTAATTGCTTACTACTCGCACAATGTCGCGACGAGCCCTGGGGGCCCCACCGCCCTTATCTCCCTGCTTGCACAATGCTGTCATTGTCTGCACCAACACCATCCCCTAGGTCACGCACCATGGTCGAAATGGTGTGCACTCTTATACCTTGCTCTCTTTTCTTCCTTTGCTCACCCCTCCCCCAGTCTCCTTGGTACTGTCCCATTCCCATCCACGTGGTTCGCCTGTATCTGCCTTTGCACCTCCCTCTATGCATTCTTGCTGACAATGAGACACTCCCACTGTGAGTGGTCATGTTGTTCCCACTCTGGAACCTGTGCAATCCAAGCAAGCATGGAGACGCAGAATTGCTGGACCAAAATCCAATACGAGCAGACAACATGACAATCAGCACAGACTTCAATGTAATCCCGAGTGGCGTGCTAGTTTCTATGCCAGTGGCAAGAGCCCATGTGGTACTGCTTACTGAGCCAGCTTCCACCGGGAGAAGGTTGATGCTCCTATGGTGACCTCTATGTTCCTTCTGTATTTTTCCTGTAGCCTAGACTAGCCAACGTCCTCACAGTGAGAGGTGCTAGCTAATACCAGCCACCCAAACTCCCTGCAGTAGGAGATGATTCCATGTTACGAGTGTCTTCCCGGGAGATCTGCGTCCAGTGAGCTGATAGTGCCTGGCATCAGGCTTCTTCTCTTCATCCCAACATTTCTATCTGGATTGCCCAACCTCCAGTAAATGTCTGACAGGTACATCCCTTTCCACCAAGCCACAGCAGGTAACACCTTAGCCCTTCAATTCATCTTCTATTCCCTTGCTGTGAGAGGCCTGAGCCTCTCCCGGTAGAAGGTGCTTCGGACAAGAACCTAAGGAAATTGTCGTTTCCTTCACCCAGTGAGAGTCCAATCAGAGTATTCATAGCCCATGACCGGCTCCGGCATTCTCATAACAGCATATATGGTCAGAACAACTGGTTAAAGCCTGGCTGTTGACCACAGGCCTAATACATTATATCTGGGGAGTTGCCACATAGCCACACATGCTTCCCGCGGCCATTCTGACGGGCTGATCGCGCTCTCGGCGGGCTGCCGGCAGCTCAAATATATTTATTATTCACTTAATAAACACTCAATAACTTAAATTACTAAGGGCTTATATTTTTCAGCCGTTGCCGGCCCATCACAAAACACGTGAATCAAATACAGCCAAATAGGGGGTGAAAACGCGGCTTTTTGCGCGCGTTTGGGGCCCTTTTGGCCACCCAGGCATAGGCTACATACTGCCTACCATCTGCCCCCTGCCTCCTCACCTTCCCCGGTCCCTGCGTATGCGGAGCGGGCGCGTTTTCGCATCCCCCCCGCTCCCGCTCTCCTGAATCCCCCCTTCCTACTCCTCCATCCCCACATCCACCCAATCTTCTTCAATATCCATCCCATCCCCCTCTTTGTTGGCATACGGATCCTCATCCATTTCATTGATCTCCTCCAGCGACAGCCTCTGGCGCTCCATTGCAGCGCGCTTGTACGCCTCTGTCGCCAGCGCACCACCGGCAGGATTTGCGATCAGGGAAGCAGGCGGCTCGTCCACGAGCATCGCCGCACCCCCTGCCTCCTCCCTATCCACACCCGCAACACTGCTAGCGGCCAGCACGTCACCCGGCATGCTCGTGGCGGGATTTGGTGTTTCAGGGCCACCGGCTGCCACCGTCTGTACCGGTCCTGGGCCTGCGGTTTGCCCATTTGTTGCTCCTGGTCCCTGTATCGTTCCCCAGTAAGCCAGGCGTGGTGTGGGCCTCGTAGCGGCGGGGGCGGCGGGTACGGCAGCGGGCGGCCTTCCTGCAGCCAGCATGGCATTGATTCGCGTCTCGCGGCGGATCGTCAAGGGAGGACCCATGAATCCCCGGGCGACCACCTGGGACGAGGATCAACCTGCGTGGGCCGGCATCGTTGGCGGCGGACGGCGCGCTGGCGTTGGCAGCGGGCGGCACGTTGGCAGGCGTGTCGGAGGTCGGTGCGTTGGCAGGCGTGTTGGAGGTCAGCGCGCTGGCATTGACAGTGGGTGGAGCGGGCGCGTTGGCAGCCAGGGTGCTTGAGAGCGAATCCCCATTAGCGTTTCCGTTGGCAGTCGGCGTGTTCGCGTCTGCCTTGGTGATCCCTGCAGAGACACTGTCAAGGGAGTTAATTCTTTAATTCCCTTATTCCATACCAAACATACGACTTACCCATTCATCCGCTTGAGCACCCACGCGACGTTAGCCACAGCATCCCGCCATTCCTGCGACTCCTCATCCAGCCCCTCCCTCCACCACTTCAGTCCAATGAGGACATTCAGAAATCCGTTCTGCCCTGGCAAATCCAAGAACGTCCACGGGCCATCCTCTCGGGGCATCGGCAGCTTCACCTTCCTCCACGCAGGATTGATGTCCTGCCACCAATTCTGCCATTCGCTTGTGAAGCGCACGACGTCCTTGATGTCCGGGTTTCCGGTTCTCACCCTCTGCACCCATGCCCCAATTTCCTTGGGCCGGAGCTTGGCCGAGTGCCCCTATATGTTTATGACGGGAATCAGAGCTCTGACTCTCGTATGTGGCTGTGCTTTCCGACATTCCGAGATGTGGCTGTGCTTTTTTGGCCTTCCGAGATGCCCGACATAAAAAAAGTCCACAATAAATAGTGAAAAAATTCTAAGAGGTAGATATGATGTTTGCGATTGCCTTTTACATACAAAATTCTTTGATGGCATCACTTCCTAGAGCGGAAAACGCAAAATACGCGACCGGAGCTGGCGGTTTCAGACACTTTTATATGTGAAAATTCAGAAAAACCTGAAAATATTCAGGGAGCTAGATCTGACCATTACAATCACTTTCTACATACAAAGTTATTTGATCGCATCAGTCCTTGGCGTGGAAAATGCGCTTTTTTGGCTCTTAGACAGTAAATAACTGATATTTCAGCAACCACTGGGCCGTTTCCCTTGATTCCAGTACTGTTAGAAAGCTGCTGAAGAGCTCTAAACCCTAGACCCATCCCTAGGGCTAGGGGTAGGGGTAGGGTTAGGGTAAATGTTGTCATTGGATATGACTAGGGCTAAGGTGCAACATGTCCTTCCTCTATGATGATGTACTGGGGGGGCAGTGGGGGTAACCGGTGCGACTGCCTATCATCTTCCTAATAGCAGAACTTGAGGTGTACCTGGCTGCTCAACCAGTATGCTGCATTCATCAACAAGGATGGCTGCAGTAGTCTCAGTGACTGGAACCTAAGACAGAGGGAAGACAAACTCACAAGAAGGCCAATGCCTCTGCAACAATCATCTATTTGTCTGGCCTCAATTTGAATCTCATCATATTACTGCAGTGGAGGTCTCTGCTGCTTGCCAATCAAAATTGTCTTTTGCCCATGTGTTTGCCTGCCCTTGGTTCATATTAGTAGAAAATGTGTCCTTGGATTGCAATCTATTCTACACTGTTGCAGGTCTTCAACTAGCCCTTGAATTTCCATGCCATGCTTAGACTCGTCTAGCAGACACTTCTGCCATTTCTTCTTACCATTTGCTTCAACTCTTTTCTACCTATCCAGGTTCTATTCACTGACAGAAAAATAATGCTCATGGGGATTGAGGTAGGACTTACCATAGGCCTTTGCACTTGGTCCAAGGCTGTAACATTATCATTCCTGTGTCCTTTTGTCTTTTCCAGTTCAGTACTTACTCTGATAACCTTGAACAGATTGTTCCTTCATTTTTCCATGTTGTTGAGCGCTCTAATTTTGAAAATTCCTCAGGATTTTTCCAACCCTCTTGTTCGCGAATACCTCTATTTCTATCCAGAAATCACAACAATGACATCGGAATCGTGGCAAGGAGAGAAGTATGTCACAGAAATTGAGGACGATGACTTCTCCCCCATGCAGGCCAACTGGGACAGAGCCTCACATCGCCATTTTTATATCAAGGGACTCACGCAGTGCCAAGACGGCAGATATTTCGTTCCACTTAAATGGATTGTATACCACAAGCAGGTGCAGTGTGATGCGTATTTAGTCACAAAGGAGACGGTACATCAGTTTCACTAAATATTGAGCCAAGAACTGAGCTCTACTCGCAGTCTGGAATATTCACAGTTGAGGAACATGAATGTAAGCAATCCTTATGAAATTCATCCAGAATGAACTGAAGAATTCGAAACTGGTTTGGGTTCTGGCAACAGATCTCCGCTATACTTTTTTGGATCTTCGAGCACAGGGAGAAATCAGGTTTTCTAGTGAGTCTGCTTCTGATTTAAGTCTTGGGCTATTCATGAACCACCACCGGTGTCCGGAACGCGTTCACACCTCACACGCCTCACCCTGTACGTGAAATTGCTCAACGCCAGCCGGTGTTTGTGCTTTGTATTATGTCGTGGGCAGATGTGTTTCTGAGAATTGAAGCAAACATTGCGAACTTCAACCTGCCGCACAAGCTTCTGTCTCAAGAGTATTTTGTTCGCTTTTGCGCCACTTCGCAGCATCCATCATTGCTGGAGCAATTTGATGCCTTGGCGGAGCATTGGTGAGTTTCACAACATCATAATTCTTTACACAGTACAACTGAGGTTTTGAACTAGCACGCAGAAGGACTGGACTTCAGCTTACAATTGCAAATTGCAACAGAAGATTTTATTCCCAATTGAGATCCATCTTCTCCCTGCGGGTAATCCGCAACAGGCTGAAACCACGTCAACAGCCAGTTTAAGTGCCAATTTTTGGTGTCAGGAAGACGACAGTGGAGGCTCGGCAACACATCGCGAAACGGATGAGGGATATCATGCTCTGTTTGCAGTAGGCTGGTTTTAAACATGACCTACTGCTTACAACTGATGGAATCAAATTTCAATAGCGTGGAAAGACACGAACGCCAGAGGACACTAAAGTAAAAATCAAGGAGCAGTTCAAATCTGCCTGTCTCGGTGTCGCAACAGCGGTTGACAAGTTGCGGACAGAGAGTGGAGTCAAGGATATGATCGCATTTCATTGGATCGAACTGCTTCTTGAACAGGCCCGAAAAATTCAGGAAGAACGGGTTTACAACCACGAGACAGGCTCAACGATATGAAAATCAAAGACGAGGCATGCCAACCAGTTAAACAGGGCATCATCAACGAGATCCAGAGAGAACTGTTTGACTGGGTTATTATGCAACCACTGGAACACTACGAGAAACTGGACGAAAAGACGGGGTAATATGTTTTGTTATTGAAATTCCAAGTTTTCTGAATTTAATTGCAAATAATAATCCGGAATTACGTCTGGGAGATCATTATAACGTTCTCCTTCCCCTTCGTGGTCTCGATCTTCATCGTGACAGCCCATGTGAAATCTTACACACTGTGCTTCTCGAAGAAGATAAATATGTCTGACACGAGATGACCAAGGTCTGGAATGATGAACAAGGTGCAGTATTTGCTGCCAGGCTGCAGTCCGCTTCCCTTGATGGTTTGAATCTCCCACCGCTCCGTGCGCAATACATGGTCCAGTATAAGAAATCACTCATTGGGAAGCATTACAAGGCCCTTCAGCAAGTTGGTATTTTTCAGCTGGATGCACAGCTCTGTTCCTCCGCGCTGTTTGAACTCTGGAAAGCAAATGGAGTTCTCGGTGGGCAATCGTTGACCCCACGAGAATCACACAGAAATGCAAACTCCACGTTCTTTCCGATGTTTCATCGGGGGTCCGTCGATCCGGACCGCCGAAACTGTTCACAACCGAAATCTTTGAATGTTGGAATTCTGCTTTTTGACACTGCAGTGTCCTATCCAATCATGAAGCACCAAGTATTGGTATTGCGACAACATTAGCAGATATGGAGTGTTTTAAGCACCAACTAAGCAGCAGCTGGTGGAAGCCGTCTAATGGTGACCGTACACAAGCGGGTTATGAGATTCAAACCTTTTCAACTGGGAATCGACCACTGCAGCGCCGGTCGGCTGGACTTCCCGTGATTCTTACAAGGCTAATTATCCGTTTTATTAAGATTTAGTGCCCAATTTGTTGGGTTGTGTTTACCCTCATCTCCTTCAGGTTCACCCCGTTAAGGTATTCAGGCTCCAAACGTCACCGTCACCGGGACCAAATTCGCTCATTTCACAAGCCTCTGTCACACCTATCATGAACAAACGGTCGAAATAGTACAGTACCCCCAATGTTGTAAAGCAAACCTTCACACGAAATTTGATCAAGACCAACGGGATGTTTGGTCAAACCTTTGATTAATGTTGGCGGGCTGAGGTTTAGAAAACACTGGACTGAAATGGTGGTGTTCCTGGTACCGATCAGGTTCCAGGTCTCCAGTTCGTAAATGCATTGCGTCCGTGATATTTTCTTGCATCTGGTCCTTCTGTCCTGTCCTGGATCCCGTCTGAGTCAGCGATCGAGGCCGAGTTTACGCATCAGCGGCCGAACGTCGGAGATTAATCACTTGTCTACTCTTCCCATGGTTCATGCCAAGTACAATTTGTCTTCTGGATTTTATACTGTATCCCGTTCCTGTTACTTACCAGCACTTCGGAGAAAATCCCCACCACATCGAAGTCACTATTGTCCATCTAGGCACCACAGAAAGAATTAGTCCATCACTGCCTTCAAGGTTCAACCACTGCTTTCGTGCGGTCTTCGTGCTGCTCTCTTGGCTTGGATTCACAGATACAACTAAAGATCTTGAATCTGTCTGTCAGGAAGCCTCTCAACGCGTGATGGGGCTTATTCCGCAGCTCATCGGTATGAGTTGCTCAGGATTTTCCTAACAGTTTGAGCCCACTGAATATTGGTCCGTTAATCCGGCCTCGAGGTTTTCCCGTGGATCGAGTGTTGAAGCGCATTCTGAGCTTTTTACCATGCCCTGAAACACTCTGGAGCAACAGCCCATGTTTGATTGCTGGGGAATTGCCTGACTGCAACTCGTCAGCATAATTATCTGGTTTCAACAATTTGTCATATTCCTCTTCTGGATTTATACGGTTCTCGGTCCTCCCTGAAGAACCCAAATGAAAGATAGTGTAGCCGGAGGCCGCGGACCTCGTGTCCTCGAGCTTCGGAAGGCCTTAAAACGAACAAATGCAACAGATGGTGCGGTTCGGTGGCGCGGGTCCTTCAATTTGTCTGCCTGACAACATTTCTGCCAGTCACTGCCAAGTTGCAACGTTTCGAGCACAAACGATTGCGCTCTAGAAGTTGGGTTCAAACTAGAATATTTGGCATCGGTTCCCGCAGTTTGTGAGCGCGGTGCGTGCGTCTGAATTCTGACCAGAATCCGTGAGTGCGGCGCGTGGAGCGTCCGCTCATGTCCAAATTAGAATTCTAATGTGCTTGAGCTAGTGCCGATCACCTAATGCTTCCACTAGAGAATGGACTACACATTCATTTACCTTCTGCACCCTGTGAGCGTGGCACGCAAAGTGCGCTTGTGTCTGAATGCTAAAAGCAGATGTTGAGAACCCACATCTTCCCACTCCCCATGAACAGCAAGCGGAGTGAGCTCCTGTGCAAATCCTACCAGGAATATTCTGAAAGGTCCGAGGACATCCTGAGGATGTCCTCAGAACCTCACAAGGAATGACACGTAAAGGCTTAGTTTTTATGGGACACGCCCGGATTAGGGAATCGCCTGTATGGAGCGTCTCCCGGGACACGGCATGGTATTGTTTGGCTCAGGCCAGGACCCCGCCGACCACTACTGAAAAAAATTGTTGAGATATACACAAAACATTGAATATATAAAGGAAATCCGGCAGTTATATAGATAATCGGGCGGTCCCGACGCTGCCGCCAAGTAAGCGCGCGGCCGGACAACGTAACAGGTAACGTATCCCCTGTCGCGGGATCAGTGTGTCCCATGGCAGGAAAACATAGGACCCCTGTTTATCCCCAGAAAGGCTAGCCCCCAACCGACCCACATCTGCCAATTTTTGTCCGGACAGCTTTTCCCCCGAGAGGCGCCATTTTTGTCCGGACAGGGCCTAGCCAAGCGTGCCGAAAAGGGTAAATTTTTTTCGTTCCCACGGCCAAAAAAATCCTCAAAAATTCTTCTGAACCACCATTATGGCGCTCATGGTAAGCACAGTAGAAACCGCCGCTGACCTATATAATCTGAAAAGGCAAATGCGGCCGAATACGTCACTTCAGTGTGGATGGCAATGAAAGGGCAGATGGAGGTTCCGGTTGCCCTATCTTCCAAAAGGCCGGTGTCGCTTTCAACGCGAAAGTTAGTTGCACCCGCGGTGATAACTGCAACCAAGGCAACCACTGGTGCACCCTCTGCTGCGCCAAGGGCGGTGTCCATTGCGCCCAGAACAGCCACACCGTCTGATTTTCTTCCTATCATCACCCCCCCTCCTGCCGGACCGGTAGGAATCGGCTCTGAAAGCCGCTGGCGTCTCCCATTCATCTTCCGGCATCCCTGTGGGCCTCCGGCACGGCTTTCACATGGGAATTCATTCTACTCTCACAGAAACATATACAACACCTAATCACGCTTCTGCGCTTGCTATGGTGCTAATCACTTAGTCACCACTACTTTTGTACGGTGGTAAAATTGGTCGGAGAAGAATTTGGCTGGAGAAGCCCTAAAATGAACATTTTCCAAGGGAAAACTGAACACCAGGCACGCGTAGCGTGGTCCGAAAACGCTCTTTACAGTACTTTTCATGCATTTTCGAACCCACTGAGCAACCCTTAGATTAAGTTGTGACACGCACCGGGTTATTCCGTGTTGATATAAGCAGATGCAGCCCTGGGAACCATAAATGAAAAGGCTCCGTTCTCAGCCAATATTTGCCCGTTCGCGTTGGTTCGACATTGGGCCTGCAAGTCTGCAATGCCGGTTTGTTCTCCAGCCATCTTCAGCTCTTCAGGTCTTTGCAATCCTGGTTGAGAAAATAAAATCAGACAGATGTTTGTCATTACAGCCGCCTGTCCTCGGCAGCACTCGCTAATCGACGGCGTCACTTGCAGCATGTCCCAAGGGAAAAAGGTCTTTAGATTTTCATGGGACATGCTGTTTTTGGCAGGGCTGCCAACGCACAGCGTGTCCCACGCAAAACCCGATGTTTTCAGGACCCCTGTTTATCCCTTGGCACCCTAGCCCCCGTGCCGGACAAAAATTTGGGATTTTGGCCTCGAAACCTAGGTCCTGGCCGGACAAAAATGAGGGGTTGACAGCGGGAAACCTAGGTCCTGTCGGGACAAAAACATGAGCTGGGACCGACTTCAGTCAAGATCCAGTCGGCCCGGTCACCGTCCAGATGGGATTCATGGTTCGCAGAGGACCTTTCGGGCCACATTCCCATCTAAATGCATAGCTTGCCCGTGCCTCAACAGAAAATTACGGGGCCTGGTGCATTGGATAGCCACAGCAATTCTGAGTCGAAATGCCTGTGGGATCTTGGCAATTGGTGCAGCCGTTGCCAAGCTATCGGGCAAACAGTGTGAGATGGGACCATTCAACTGAACGAAATGTCCAAATCGGGATTGTTTCATCAATTGAATGCAAAGTTTGATGGCTTGGCTCGGATCAAAGCCGGATATAGAGGCTATTTCAACGCAAAATTGAACTTTTTAAATGCACAGCTTGCCCGTGCCTGAACAGAAAATTACGAGGCCTGGTGCATTGGATAGCCACAGCAATTCTGAGTAAAAATGCCTGTGGGATCTTGGAAATTCGTGCAGCCGTTGCAAAGCTATCGGGCAAACAGTGTGAGACGAGACCATTCAAATGAACGAAATGCCCAAATTGGGATTGTGCCATCAATTGAGGAAAAACCGATTCACTATGTAGCCACCAGCCAAGTTCTGAAGAACTGGTAGCTCTGATAGCTCTCTGCCAATGACTGGTAGCACTATCCACAGTATTACTGTGGCCATCCTGTCTGCTTCCTCCCACTTTGGTGTCCAAACTCTTCCCTGCGATCTCCCCGCACCAGTTTCAGCCCGGGCATCCTGCGACCTAAGCGCGCGTTCAAGGGGGCTAAAGCTGTGGAACAGAGAGTGAGGAGATGGAAAATATGGTGTGTTGAAGAATGAGCGAGAGGACCGAATGAAATGCTGTTTGGGCTCGCACCGGGACCCGGATACCACATTCTAATCCACAAATGGCCCATTGCTTCTCCGGCTAGTAGTCGAGTGAGAAACCAGAGGTAAAAGCGTGAAATCCCAGATGAGAATGGCCAGCTACGGCCAGTTTTGCGCATATAGGAGATGGAGTCCAATAAGGTAGTGAACCAAGTACGTTGAACTCAATTTTGCCCTGCCTACGAGATCCTAAGCAGATGATCACCCAATTGCTTTGCTCTTCGATACTGTGCTTTTCCCTCTGGAACCCGTGGCCAACAGCGCAAAAGACGAACAGAGAAGGGTCTTGATTGCTCTAGGAATGCAACGCCAGAGTTTGGTGGGCCAGAGTGTAGTAGACAAGCTGTTCGAGGTCGACGTAGTGGTGGATGGCAGATAACAGTGGCGTGAGAAAATTATATGCCATGCCGCGTTATCTGCCATTCGTTCGCAGTGAAATGGCATACAGCCTGAGGGCAGATTTAAAAAAATTAAACCGGCAAAGCTTCTATACTTTCTTTCATGAGACTTGGGATCCATTTTCATGAGTTCAGAGGGTGAGGATGTGAAGTTATAGCAAGCCGTGGCAGATAACCGTACAGCCACTGGCAGATAATACGAATCAAATACGAATCATAAACCGAAGGATGAGCTTCACGAAACAGCAATCACAAACAGAGTAGCACAGCATTTCCATATTTGGGATGCACAAGTCCAACTTGCAGTCGCAGTGAACATGTAAACAAGAGCAATCAAATATGCACAGCACTACCATATATAGGGTGAACAACTAAACATTCTTGTAAGAGCCAAACCTAAAGGTTCGGCAACTAAGTACGTCCCACAGGTTACCATAACTCGAGGTAGCGCGCTTCGCGGCAAAGCCCACTATCTCTCCTTCCTCAACTTTGAACCCAATCACCGAGAAAAGGCCACTGTCCCAGCTGCCGTTCGAACTTTGCCGATCAAAGAATGTTTTTGTTTTCAACACAAACTGCCTTCCCAGTTTGCATTGCGAGAGCTCTGGAAAAAAAAAGCATCCACGGTGTTGAATCACTCCCAATCTTGGTTGACTTCTCATGGATAATCAGAAACCCTCACAAGTTTATATATATATATATAAGGTCTCCGGGTCGGAGATCGAAATTGAATCAATATATATTTATCCAGTTCCAGGTTTCTGTGGCGAGAGCTCTAAAAAATTGTCTGCAATGTTGAATGTTGGATTTAGGAAACTGCCGAAGCGGAGATTGAAATTGCGAAGGGGAAAGGTTACAATGTCCGACATATGTACTTTTTACAATTCAAGCTCAGAGGATAATACTCAGGTATATGGAGACCTACAGATATCTCTAAGGACAGTTGCAAGTCCTAAGGCCCCGCGTCAGGTTGTTGCGTGTTTATCTTAGAGCATTGCCGGACAAGCACCAAGGAAACAAGAATATTCACAATCATTCAGGTGACTGCCGGAGTTGTTGAGCGCGTGAGCCTTTATTCGAGAGAAAAATACCCCGTATTTGGGTCGGTGGAATCTTTTTGTGTAAGTTGCTGTTGTTTGGATCGGACGTCACTCACAATTTGCTTTCAGATTGTCCAAAATATTGGCTGTTCCTTATTTCTCGTGGGAAAGATTTTGGAAGGGCTCATCCGACGCCTCCTTTGGTGCTGATTCTGATTCTGACCTCGGTTTTTCTCTAGAATTATTGTTCGGTCAGTATCCTACTTGCCGTGTTTGCTTGTCCACGACTGTAGAGCATAGCGCATAGGCAAAGGTTATTCAAAGCATATAATCGTCTCATAGCGAGGAATTGACTTGAATAAAGAGTAGCTACATTGAAAGAGTACTCAATAGGCCTGTTCCACTTTGGCTCAGACAGGGACGAGGGGGGCATGTTGAAGCTGCGGGTTGAACCACGGGGCTGGTAATACCCGGCTGCGTAGCAGACGGATTAGACGACATCCCCACGATACCGGGCCCACTAGTAACGGGAAGGCCTCCCAAGGCTGATGCCGTAGTCGGGAGCACATTTTCGGTAACGGACGGCGCCTGAGAAGCACTGGATTGAGATTCTTTGGTCGAGAGCTGCTGCCGAATGACACGCTTTGTATCCCGCCACTGCTTCCGCTCCCAAAGGGAGAGGCTGGCACAGTCATTGCCGGCATAATCTCGGTATCGGATGTTGTCCCCTGTCGAGAGGCACCAAGGGAGGAATTTTGGGACGCCTTGGTTGGATTAGGCCCCGTCACTGATTGAGACGTCTTTCCACTGTATTTAATGTATAATACGTGTATTTTTCACTGTATTTAATGTATTTTTCTACCTCGGCGGATGGATGCTATGGAACATGACCTTCTTGTTTCGATCAGCATGACCTACCAACCAACTACCAACCCAGAACAGGAAATTGTGTGAGAATGGGAGGATAAGTCCTATTAGTACTCCGAATAGCTTGAAGTGTTATAAGGCTCGTCGGAAATGCTTAACACTGGGTTTTCGAAAAAATACACATTAAATACAGGGCGTCCCAGAGGCCCCCGGTATTTAATGTATTATACCTGTATAATACAGCTCGGTATAATACCATCCAAACAGCATTTCCGACCCGGCACTAAAGTGTTTGCTTATCCCTGCCAAATCCGGCCGTTTTCACATGGTCAGAAATGCGTGACGAGATATGGAGAGCTAATTGTATGCAGTGAATTGCCAGATACTGTGCAGCGCTATCCCGAGCAGTCCGGTCTGTTGGAAATTGCTCGGACAGCTTGGGTTGATAAACCAGCGGTCACGGAACTGTCAGGCTGTTTTCCTGATGTAGATCGAAGCCAGGTATGCACTCCACCTTCTGTTCCGTTGGTACCTTGTAGGCATCGAAAACCATCAATCCTGTTTTCGTTTCAATACCCAGCTCTCAGAAACAAATCCCTTTCACTTGCAGAGCGGATGACGCGTCCCGTCTCGTCCAGAAGTCTGCAGGACCGTAATGAGCTTGTGCTGCTGAAGATCAAGGGCCAGCTGGATGACTCATATCGCGATTTCTTGGTACCTTTATTCATCCATGGCCGCGGCGATGCTGATTTTCCATGCAGGTTGCCTCGGCGCTGCGAGTTGAAGTAAGGCAGGCAGAAATGGCCGCGCTGCACTGTTCCCATTATTATAGTTAGAAATGTCGCCATAATCCGGCAGTGCCGATACAGCGGTTGCTGGAGTTGAAGTATAGGACGACGGGGCGTACCCTCCGTTACTATTACGACTCCTCTTGCGGGCTCGATTGCCATCCTGAAGCTCGCGCTCCAGATCATCGATTCTGTTCTGCAACTCATCGTTGCGTTCTTCGAATTGGTCTAGCTTCTCGTTTAGCGCCTTGCTTCGGTTCGCTGCCCAATCGTAATCAGCGCTAACTTGCGCGTACTTTCCTGCAAGCTTTACGCGCTCAGCGCGCTCGTCCTTTAACTCCGCGGTGAGCCTGAGTTCTAGTTTGATCGCCGCCTTCGCGTCGACTTTAGCATCCATTAGCTCCTCCTCGAGTCGAGCTATTTTTTTACAAAGCCCCTCTACTTCGGCAGCTTCTCCCCCGCTCGCCGCATGGCTGCGAGCTTCCGTGGACTCCACCACTGTTTCGCTCTGCGGCTCGCCATCCGCCGCCGCCACTATCGTGGCATTATTCGCGTCCTCTTCCGCCACCGTCAGCGGATGCTCTTCGTCAAATTCCTTTGCGATTTCGTCGTAATCAACAAGATCGCTTGGTGTATGGGTTGGTGTCCCGTAATCGACTATATCGTCAATATCCATGGCGTTGTTAATCACCGGCGGTGGGCTGGCCTCACCACTCATGGAGGGGAAAAGAAAGGAAGGGTGGGAATCTTTTTCGACTCACCCTTGCGTATTATACTTCCTCGGTCCCGCTGGGTGCTCCGAGTACTCAACTTTTACTGCATTTTGCAGTAATGAACTTATGGGTCCAGACCGTTGATCTATTTTGATGGCCGAGCATAGCCACATCACGCATTCCCCTTCGGCACGGCAAGGCTTTTTTTGGACAGCTGTTGCCACCGAACTACTCCGTGCATTGCGTAGTACTCATCGAGAGCAGTGAGCAGTTTACTGCATTAAATTTTTCCCAGGTGGTATCACCCAAATTCCATTGAACCTGGAATTCTACCGAATTCTCATTCCAGCGGTGCGACAATATCGAGTCCACCAGCCACTCATCTTCGGCAGGAGCGCCGAAATCATATGGTCCCGGCTGCGACCGGTTTGGAAACAAATTATCACGATTTTCCACAAATGGTCTCAGCAGACTGACGTAGAATCGGTTATTATGAATCCGGCGAGAAGCGAGTGCTTCGGGCAGCTCAAATTCATAATCAGAGCAGTGCGGGAATGCTTTCTGAACTCTGTATGGTCCCACGAAGCGTGGGAGTAATTTCTTCGCCCGCCCCTTCGGTAGCGACAGGTTTTTTGTGGACAAATAAGCTAGTGTCCCAGGTTCAATCGGTGGGTCATCCCTCCGATGCCTATTAGCCTGTACCGTGGAGAATACACGAGATTCAATTATTGCATCATGCGCTTCGGCAATATTAATTAGCGCTTGTTCAGCAAACGCTTTAATTCCTTTAGTCCCTCGTTTCTCGTTCATAAATTGCCGTATCATGTCTGGCATATATCCCCGAGTGAGTTCAAAGGGCGCAAACCCAGATGACATCCCTGATTACCAAAACGGCTTCAGAGAAGGATACAGAACAAATAATAATCCATTCATTCTGCGCTGTGTAAAAGATTGGGCTCGTGCACATGGTTTCAGCATTTATGTCGCGGCTGTGGATGCAACCAATGCTTTCCCTTCAACAGACCACCCCACTTTATGGCTTAAACTGCTGCAAATGGGTATGGGCGGAGCAATATTTGACTGGCTGCGTATGTCATATCGCTGAATGGAATATTATGTCCGACACGGAGACCTGCACTCGACCGAATTTAAGGCTTTCATTGGCCTACTCACAGGCGACCCTGCTTCTCCCGTGCTTTGCAACCTGTTCATGGCTGACTTGGTCATGCTACCGGACCCGGACGACGCTATCCTATCGGAGGTTAGAATTACCATAATGGCCCAAGCAGATGACATACTCCTCATCTCGCTATCGGCCGCTGGTTTGCAGCGCAAGTTGAATGACCTGCATGTATGGTGCTCCAAAAATTTCATTGTCATTAATTTAATTAAGACAGTTGTTTTAATATTTGGACCCATACCAAGACCGCTCCCTCAATTCCACCTGGGCAGTAATGTTCTGACCGTAACGGGCCACGAAAAATATGTTGGCGTTCACATCCAAACCGATACTCGAAACATGTTTGAATCTCATTATAAGGAGAAAGCAAGCACAGCTCGGTACTGCGCGCATCGGATCATGGGACTCGAAGATTCAACTGGCAGGCTGACCCCAAAAGAATATAAGCAACTTTACATGGCTCGCGTTGACTGCCATCTCATCCACGGATGCGAGGTATCCCCAGACAGCGAAGATGTCCATGTTAAAGAACTTTGTGATATTCAAGTCGGTTTCCTCCGCCAAATACTGAACGTTCATTCCCAATCAATGCTCGCACAGCTATTCACCGAAACCGGAATCATGCCTCTACGAGTCCGACGCTATCTGGTCTCACTGGTGTATCTAAAATATCTCCTAGGCCTCAAGATGCCCCATCTTGCGCGTGTATGCCTAAACAGTTCAATCGAACTTGCTGCCCGCGGAAAAAAATCCTGGTTTGGAGACTTGTGTACAGCAGCGTCCAAGCTTCCATTTGAATGCCCTCCTCCTGAGATTCGAAACGCCACTCCCGAGAGCATCAAGGCGTATGCGAAGTCTGTGGAAGTACTGGCATTAGCTTGGCTACAGCGTCACGTCGACTCCTCCGACAAACTTTACTTGTTAGATGGACGTCGTGAACCGCAGAAAGACAAACCTCCCGTGGCTATCACGCTTTACCTACGGCACTACCTATCGATGGTGAAAACCCAGAGGCATAGAGAAGCTCTAACCTCTGTGATGCTCTCCACACATTCACTGGCCGTTGAAAAGCTGCGCTACGTCGATCATGCCCACCCACCAGTTCCTCGTGAAGCGCGCCTCTGTCGTTTTTGTTTGAGCTCCGTAGAAACTCCCGAACATGCCTTATTGGAGTGCAGGGCATCGCATGCCGTCCTCAATTTGCGCAACACATTTCTGGAGAAGCTTCTGCGCGCGGTTCCAACACTGCGATAGAAAATGGAAGATCTCGATAGCACTTCTTTTCTGAAGGCTGTCATCTACCAGCGCAGCACAATTGTACTAGTGGCTAAATTTGTGCATGATATATTAGAGGTTTTCTATTATGCTCCAATCCACAGTCCTTAAACAAGTAATGCATTGTCGTGTGAAGAGGTATGGTTGCGGCGAAGTGGTGCTAATCGCTTTCAGGCGTCTACTGGGTTCTACAGCGGGGCATGGGTGGCAACAAGCTACTTGTGGTATCTGCGAGCTCGGCTTGGGAGGCGTTTGGAGGCCCAGGGGCGATGGTATAGTTTACGCTTGCTTTGTACACCGGGATAACCCCTGGAAACCGGCGTTCGTGATTCGGACCGTGCCGTGTAATACTACCTACCTACCTACCTACCTACCAAATTTGAAATGAAAGGCATTGCTTGATCCGTGTAGACGCCTCCACACCAGCTCACCGTGCGACCTCGAGCACAGACCAGACAGTGTCTCATCTTTCCTAGCTTCATCTTTCCAGCCTGTACACACGCAGCGTCGAGCATTGCGCGCTCGCCGCACATGCCCCCCTTGCGCCTCTGCCCGCGGTGACACTGGCACACCCACCCATGCCGGTGCGCCCGTCCTCCGCCGCCCTGCCTCAGTAACATACTCATCGTCTCTTTTTAGCCCGGCCCACCAACTACACGATGTCCTCCGTCGATATCTCGTGCGTGCATCCTTCCACCCCTCCGCCCGCCCGCCTCCCATTTCCTACGCCAGCAGCCGAGCGATAATCCGTTCCCCAGACACCCCATCCCTCCTCCGGATCTTCCGCTCTTGCGCTTACGACGAAACTAAAGCAGCGACGCGCCCGCAGCCCGCCCAGAGCATCAATGCAGCCTGTATCTGAGCCGCACTCGCAGCCACCCTCGATCATCGCCCGCCCTGCCTCGCTCAGACGCTCCAGCCCGTACACCTCCGGCGCCTCCAGCGCCTCCCTCCCCATGCAGCCTCCGTCGCCTCGGCCATGCGCGGACACCCTTCCGCGCTCCCTCGACGCCCTTACACGCTGCCTACTAGTGCGCCCGTTCACCAGCCCTGCCTCACCAGCATACATATTCATCGTCGTTCTCCCGCTCGTTTTATCTCGTGTAAAGTTTTCGGCCCCGTCGCCCATCCACTCCTTCGCTCCCGGCGTCCTCTCCACCCGTTGCGGCCAACGACGAGGTCCTGCCCGCACCCCTGTGAAGGCGACGCCCATGCACGTCCCGCCGGATCCGGAATCCCACCGTAGGCTGCCGCTCGCGTCCAACTTCCTGCGCCATCACCGTCGATCCAGGCGCACGATGTGCAGGATCCCAGCGCTGCACCGACGTCTTGTGCGGCCGCTCGCGCTCGCCCGCCAACGTCGCCTTCGTCCAGCGAATCCACCCAACCCGCTTCACGGACGCGCTACGCCCCCCGCTCCCGCTGCGCACGGAGGCCGTCCAGTGCTTCAAAGTCACGCCGGGGAGGGTGTTGTTCGCTTCCCTGCGTCCCCTCAGTGCTCGCAGCGGAGTTGACGCCAGCGCGAATGCAACACCCCCAGGTCGGGGTCCGCGTTGCCGAACATGCCCCGGGTGCGTATCACCTGGTGCGTGCTCCGACTCGCATTATGTGCGGGGCTGACCGTTGTGCAGGAAATTGGGCTGACGGCCGTACTGGAGATGGGGCTGATCGTCGTGCCGGACATGCAAGTGGCGGAGAGAGGCGGCATGCGTGTACGTGCCGGCGAGGCACGCGAGCGCGCACGATATGGAGGTGTCCGGGTGTGTGAAGGTGCGGGAGCGGCAGCTCGCACTGGCCGCGCACCGCTTCTACGAGGGCCGGGAGGGCGCGCGTTTCGGCGTGCAGGACGTGGTGCTCACGATCGTGGTGCGTGGCGGCTTCTTTCCTTTATTCCTATGTCACCTTCTTATTGCTTTTCCTTTACACTTCCACGTCCATTTCCATTCCCTCCATATTATGATCTACACCTCCATCTCCTTCACTCCACACCTGTCAGTTCCATCTCACCCCTGATTCCCCCTCCTCCTCTTGTAAGTCTTCAAATTGTGTTATAATGATTTTAGTGGCCGTGTTGAAGTCTTTTTCGCCACTTTCATTAGATTTTTTGTGATACAATAGTGGCTGTGCTACCGGCCCGGCTAGTCGAAGGTCATCGGGCGTCGGTTCGATTCTCGCCTGTCTCTCTTTCAAAGTCATATAGTACCTCGTCACTACGTAGGATGTGCAAGTTCGTCTCTTGATGGAGGAGCTTCGTCCTTTGATGGGGCAAGTTCGTCGGATGTCTGTGCAAGCTCGTCAGATCAAAACTAAGCGAAAGAAACCTCGTCGGAAGCGGACGCGTGTTCCAAAAACCGTGCAAGTTCGTTGCAAGCCCAAATTCGGCCTGCCATCTGATCCATCCCGTGATAGATCCGCGCTCGGGTGATGCGCCCGACGATTCTTATCCTCTCCACCCCATCATCTCGTCCTGCCCCCCGCGTTCTGACCGGCTTCGCAGTGCGTACCCAGCCAATATCGGTGCTTGACACCTCACTAATGTGTCTCTTATTCTCACAGGCGGCGATGGAGTCGCAGTTTTCACCGCACTTTTGGGACGACCACCTTCTGGAAAAACTTGGTTTTGAGTAGGACACCTGTAGCACTCAGAATACTGCCCCGATTGGCCTAATCTTTGGATATGCTATACATCTGATGTGGCTCTAGACAACAGTGTGTTTATTTATATTACATGCTGAGTGATTGTGATCTAGCGCACACTTTAGTGAAGCAGATTTCCAGACACTACCATAGGTAGAGCTGTCCATGGAAGTTTGAGTACATTAAGCTCCGTATACACCCATATTGGCTAGGGTCACATCAGATGTATAGCATATCCAAAGATTAGGCCGATCGGGGCAGTATTCTAAGTGCTACAGGCGTCCTACTCAAAACCAAGTTTTTCCGGAAGAAATTCTATTATGTAAAAGGATCAAAAATACCGGTATTTCATTCGCTGTGGATTTTCAATGCGAATCGAATGAGCCTATTTTGAAGGGAAACAGTTGAGCATTGAGCTCAGGGCAGCTGTTCTCGTGAAAACTTGCCAAACAGAAAAAAACGAACCGCACCTGTTGTACCGCAAAGAGCTGTAAGTAGAGGTGTTTTCGAAATTCCGGAAACAAACCGTATATTGTACCTTCTGCTCGCCCCATTGTTTTACTTCCGATTTTAATTACATCCCCTCTTTCCCAGACAGAAGGAGGTTGGCGATATGCGAACACCGATTTGTTATCTCCACAGCTCCAACCTTTCGTCGATGACGCTTGAGCGCTCTTCGTGGGCCAGGGCTGAATCGATAGCCTGGGAATTTCTGTCCATGTTGAGCCTTGACCATTTGTGCTTTTCCATGCCAGACTGCTTTGTCGCCCTCAAGCATTTTGTTCCAGAGGTGACCAGCGATGCGACTGACATTTTCCTGGGACTTCTCGACACTCTGCACCATCCTGTTTTTCGCCACCAAATCGGCCCTACGCTATGTGAGTCCAGTGTATATGGGCACTTTACAGCTCTTTGCAGAACTTAGGGCGTGGACGGGGGTTTTTCTTTTCAGCGGTTTTCAGCAGAACCGGCGCCACAGGCTCAGTTTTGATCGGATTGATTTCTTTCTTTCTTCCGAAAAATCTCGGTTTCAGGCAGGAACACTGTAGCACTGGAAATACTGCCTAGCTTTTGGTATAAGACACTCTTACATATTATCTAGTCAATGGCCTGTTTGAATAGGCAATATGTTGAGTGATTGTGATTTGCTGCATGCTTTAGCAAGACAGATATTCACTTACTACAATAAGTAGAGCTGTCCCTGATAATTTGGGTATCCCCATATCTGTGAACATTGTGCTTGACTAGTACTGCTTCATATGTATAACATATCCAGAAATCAGCCCAATCGGAGCAGTACCTCCAGTGCTACAGCGTTCCTGCCTGAAACCGAGATTTTTCGGAAGAAATCTCATTACATAAATCGATTTTTTAATACCTCCTCTACAGCTTGGATGCACAGCTTACCTATACACATTGGTACCTTACTACCTCTAATACGCCCAGAGATGCACTAGTGCTCACATTTTGAACCCCAGCAATATCTTCAGGTGGGTGGCCAACTAGCCCGTCCATACCTTTTTCGGCATGCCGCTGAAAATAAATTCATGCACGCATCAGAACCTCATATAAATTCGTCCAAAAATGTCTAACACATTCCTAACATACGTGATTTCGTTCTAGAAAGCGCCTGGACCGGGTGTGTTGCCTTCACGTTCTGGGCATGGGCCAAAAAGGCTAAGGTGGCCAACTAGCCAGTCACATATAGTATGTATCCTTAGTTTATGTAATTCTTTACATTCAAGTTTTCACAGTGGTTTGTATGTAAGAAATGAAGTCTGGGCTACCTAACGGAAGTTCAACCGCCTTCAAGTACAATTATGAGGAACTTAGAGGGAAATTAGCATCCTATCACTGTGGGATGGGGTGTTCAGGGCTATTCATCTGATGGTCAAGACCTTTGAAACGACATCCCTGACGTTTTAATTCCACCTTTGTGTTGTAAGATATATGCCCGAGATGCCCGAGCATTCAACACGGGAGTACATATGCACTGAGATGCCCGTCGAGCATTCTGCCCTTCGGATTGATTTTGATTCCAACGCAATCCCACAGCCATCTTCGAGCCGGTGTTTTTGGAAATGGATAGCCCTGGTCATTCTGAACAATTCCATCTCTTCGGATTTCACTCAGAGGCATTATTGCCTTTTCTACAGGGCGTTCAATGGAAACCAAAGAGCCACACACTATGAGGACAAGGAATCTAAAAATGCGGTGGGAGAGGAAGGAGAATCTCAGATGAATGACTTAGAGATGATCAAAGGCTGGGGCCTATAACCAGTTAGAAGCAGGCAAACGCAGTGGTCTGATCAGGAGCTACCTACAAGTGCGGTACCCACCGGTGATGCAGCGAGCCGCGGTTTTATTGAGGCGGTCAAGAGGCTTGAGGGAGGACTGGGTACCAAAAACAAAACGAAGAAGCCCAGTGACTGCAGACTTTGAGTGCGAATCGAAGGGGATATGTCCCGAGGCAGTCCGATAGAAACTGAGACCAGGCCGGCTGTTCTGCCCAAAACGGAAAAAAAAAACCTGTCTGCGCCCTAAGTTCCGCAAAGAGCTGTAAGTACATATCTCTTTGCATTCTACGTCGAACGAGTCTGAGTTCCCTCTCTTCACGAAGAGGTCAGCATTGTGGTCTTCAAGTCATAACTGTAAGCAAGACTGAGTGCGCCATACATCCTAAGCAAGGTCGAGGGCGTTGCAGAGAACGGAATCATAGATGCCGAGAGCGACCTGAGGTGGAATACCCCAATCAGTCTGGATCTGGGGAAGATAATTAGGAGACACCAAATCCTTCCAGAGCTCATTAACGTGCGCCACATGAGGCATGAGGACCCGGTGGCTGCCTGCTGCCGCGACCCAGAGATGGATTGCTAGCGCAGTGGAGTCGTGCTGTAGCGTTGATACGGAAGCCGACGGTTGGCGCAACTAGTCGAGGAACGGAGGAAAGGGGATTAGCACGGTGAGCACGGCTTCGATGCTGTGATTGTACATCCACCCGTGAAGAATACCAAACGCCTGCGAGCTTGGGAGAGCCAGGGCCTGGAGGGGAAAGTTGCAGGTCGCTGGCTGTCCACGCAACACCTAGCTGTGGGCAGTGTAGGAATAGAGCCAAATTACTGGTTTACATTTTAAAATGTGTGACCCTATTACCTTTCAATGGTCCACATCTTGAATCGCGTCACATCCTGGAGACCATTTCAATACCAATGAATTCCCAAGGCCATTTCCTAAGCCGCGCGTCTCAGGAATAGATAGCCTGGCTCACTGAAAACATTTACAGCTTCAAATCGTGCTCAGAGGCATTATTGCGCTTTCCAGAGCCCAATTACTACAGAACAATGAAATTCTTCGTTTATGATGGCATATACAGTTGGATAGCTCATAATGCATAGCATCGGTGGACACCTAAACCTTATGCATTATGAGCAATATGCATTGCGAGGGTTGTCACATCTGCGTGACATGCGTGACAAATTCAACATTCTGGTGATATTCAAGCAAGGATTGCATTAATTGATGTATAAACACATACATAAGTCCATTAGTTGCACAGTGAACGGTTAATATGCAGTTTCATTTGTTGAAAGAAATTATCAAACAGTACCAATGTTGCATAATCATGTCGAAATGGCAAGAATCATGACAAAAAGAGCTGAGTTGGATTGAATTTCATTCTTGACAAGGTGATGGTGGATTCTTTGGGTCAGAAGGGAAAATTCAGGCAGAAAAGCACGCATTTGGCCAAAAATAGTACATCATTTCACCCCAAAATGCATAAATCTGAGCTCAAACTCTATGCATTATGCGTTGTGAGGAGAATGCATAAAACACCAGCCTACCAAGTCGGTGGACCACCAAATCCAATGCATTATGAGCATTATGCATTACGACCTCATGCATTGTGAACTATCTGACTGTAGGATCCTTGCCCCCATTATTGCGCGACACATTTCGAAATGGTTCTGACTCAATTCAGTTGCCCCAAAGACTCAGAGGACACATTCACATGCAATGCTCATGGCTATGGATGTATATTGTATTCACCTTTAGCCTTTGGCCACTACATAGCACTTGGTACTTTCCGGCAGATACTGTGTATCTACTAACAACTCCCTTGACTGTGAGGCTGTCCTCATTGAAAGCCCTGGCTCAAGGAAAAAGTCAATGTAGCCAATACACACCGTCCAGCTCCAAGGCCCTCCTTCGGTAGCTCTTGTCCAGACTAGTCCCCGACCAGTCCGAGTCAAGCGACCACCGATGTGCTCCCTGGCCACCAGCGGCAGTAAGTTCCCGAGTATGTATGCGTTGAAGCTTATTCCCGAAAAAAGCTTGTTCCCGAACGAAAATATAAGTATATTTCAATGAAGTTAAGGTACAGGTCTGATAGCAGTGTGCCCGTACTCGAAGACCGGGAAATCCGTCGCCGTCACGCCTCGCTCTTCATCTGATCCATAAACAAGAGGAGCCCATCAAAGTGGTGGCCTAGTCCTTCGCGAGCCGCTGCACGACGAACAGTGCGAGTTGCACATGAAGTATGACAGTCTGAAAAAGGAACTCAAAGTAAGTGTAGTTTAGTCTCTAAATCTTATGAGTCAAGCATTGAGTTTACCACAGGACTCGGGAAAATTTCGTTCACTGTTGACATGTGGAGCAGCAAAGGAATGCAACCATATCTATCCATTACCATTCACTGGCTTGGTCGAAAGGGAGACCAGGTTATAATGCGTCAAGCTCTCCTTGCATTCCGGCGTGTTCGTGGTTCCCACAGCGGCGAGAGACTTGCCCGCATATTTGAGCCAGGATTGTAGAATCAGAGTCCGAAGCTTTGTCCGGTGTAAAATATCTTCGTCTTGCAACGACTCGCGTAGCAGGAGCAATAAATCACGAAAGTCGCGGTTTTCAATCAAATTAATTGACTGATTGTATGTTAACAAGTATTGAACCGAGTTGCAAAGTTGAACATACCAGATCATTTGACACGATGGCTATGACCAATTGATCCTCAAAGGCCTGGATTGAGAATGCTGGCCGCTCCAAGTCCTTGGCCCGCTGCTCATTCCGCCGCTTAAGCATTTCACCAGGAAGCTTGTTCTCCAATTTACGAACAGCAATGAGTTCGAGGTATTCTGGCATATGTTCTTTTCCGAGGTGGCGCCTGCGACTGGTGAGACTACTCCCAGACCCATAAATTTGACTAGAACAACTAAGTATACAAGTGTTCGCACAAATTTAGTACTCACGGGCATAGGCTACATTTGTAGCCGCGATTTTCGATATTTTCGCCAAAAAAAGCCTGGCAGTCTGGAGTCTTGGTGTTTGCCGTGAGCACACTGTCGCCTGCCCACGCATACTTATACCTATCAATGGTATAACCGCTCCATGGGTCAAGCTCGCTGCTTTCTGGGGAAGGCTGCCGAACAGATTGGTTCCCTCGACCCGAAGCAGTGGTACCCCTGGCACGAGGGCGAGACGGTCGGGGCATTAGTGAAAAGCAGCTTTTTTTTAGAAAAAATGATCCGCGCCTTATGTTCCACAAATAGCTGTAAGGGTGGATGATAAGAAGTAAACTCTGCAAGGATCTTCAGCGATGCGCACAAATTCGTCGTTCTCAGTGATAAATAAACATGGTGATTGATGGGAAAACACAATACCTCACTCGGGTACAAGGCATGCCTAACGAAATCGAGGAAAAACTAATCAGAATGCGTGATGACTTCCTCTGTGCTTCCGCTGTTTGCAGTGTGATCAAGCTATCGTCATCAGTGTCCGTGTTCATATTTGTATTCGCTTGTATTTGGCTATTGGTTAAGCACGGTTCGTTCACCACCTCTATATCCATGCTCACATCTTACTCACATCAAACCCCTCGGTGGTACCTTCGACAATATTGCTGTGGGTTCTTGGCTCCAGCTCAACGTTTACCGCTGCATTCCGAGCCAATTGTTCAGTTGGAGCCGTAATATTGGGGGAGGTATCTCATCGCTTTGCTCCGTAACAGCCAAAGCAACAGAGGAGTTGATTCTCTCCTTATGAGTTTATTTCAGTAGTACTCACGAGATAAAACTTTATAGGGTGTAATCTATGGTTTGAAAGATTTCTTTCACCTCGCAGCTAGTATCTTTTTCCTATGCTAATTATTGAACAGGACCCAAACGAACCGGATCACGAGATAGTAGAATGAGACGAGAATTGCAACCAGAGTGGGAGAATTCGGAGTGGGTTCTGACCTCAAGAGCTCCTCGGCTATCCGAGAATGTTAGGCTAAAAACCCCAGATGGTGGTTTACTTACCTAGATCCAACCCCAGTCTCTGTGCAACTTCGAGGAGTTCAGTGCACGAATTTCCCTGGCATATGTGATCAAGACTAGCGTTGTCAAAATCAATGATGACGGGGGCGGAAGATGGGGACAACATAACGTTGCGGGGCTCGATGTCATTGTGTTGAATCCCCGTCCGGTGGAGACGCACTAGGTGTGAAAGGAGGGTGCGCCTAAAGTAAAGGTGAGATTGGTAATTGTTGGAAATGAATGAACCTAACCGTTGCGTGAGGTTCAGGGCTTTGAACGTCCCTAATGGCGCACCAACATGAGTTATCATGAGCACCGAACTACCGTTGTTGTTATTGGTGTAGAGGCCGACAAGAGTGGGGATGGCGACACCCTGCAAGGCCCACATGACGTTGTAGGCCTTGAACTCGTGTGAAAGTCGTTGTGATGCACGGGGGCCTTTAGCCGCCTTGGCCACGACACGGGCGTCTAGGAACCAAAAGACGAGCCGGCCAAACAAGATCACGACGTCGGCATCAGGGCGATCCAAACCACTATCTCCATGAAAACGCAGCGACAGCGTCGGGAAAGAGGGGTTTGTTGAATTTTTGACCGGTGAGAGCTTTGCCCGGTGGGTAAGCCGTCCATTGCGAAAAAGAGCTTCATTTGGCTGGAAGAGGCGGGGCGGGAATGCCGCAATGCTCACACAGAAGACTGGGCTGGCTGAGGTCCTGGCAGGCTGTTGGGAGTAGGGAGCACCTGGATTCACGATAGCATGTGCATAGAACAGCACTAGCTCAGTTATGTCCTGGAGTTGAGTGGTCGAGCCTTTGATCTTGTACAGCCGACTGACGAGAAATTGGTAGGTAGGCGAGAGGCTGAGCAGAACATAATGGTGTTGAGTAGAGAGGACGATGTGGGTGACGTCGTATTGTACGAGTTCATCCATGGCCTGGCATCATGTTGGAACTGGAGCGGAAAGGTCCAATAAAGGTCACGCACCTGAAAGAGAAGACGTCGAGCTTTCTCCTGCGACCGTCCAACCTCCTCACGAAACTTAAAGCCCTCGTTTCTGCGGGCCCAAGTAACGAGGTCCTCGAGCACACTGACCCCATCGACGGTAAGGACGGCGGCGCGTTTGACCTCGTGTAGGGTGTATGCGGTAGACCCATGTTCTTCCTCTTCATCATCATCTTGGTCTTCGCGTTCTTCTCGTTCCAATTCATGGATGAGATCTGTAACGCCAGTTGGAGCGTTCGCAGTGACACAACGAATTGTACTGCTGCCTTGGCACGATTCAGGAACCGCCTGGCCCGCGCACGCGTAAAGCTTGTCACGGACGGCCGCCGCAGCGTGGGCAGCCGGTGCGTAGACAGCCCACTGAAGCCACGGATAGTATGCCGGTTCTCCATCGGCGGATTTGCTAACGCCCATAGGCCAATCTGCCCAGTCCCACAGGGAACGCTGAGCGTTGCTTTCGGTGTCGGGCCCAGTCGATGAGAGGACAGACTCGACGAAGGCCAAGTCCAATATTAATATTAATGTCACGCTGGTGGCGATCGGGTGGGAAAAGTGGGATGCATCGTGGAATAAAACTGTTGTTGTCCGGTAGCCCTCGTCCGCTTAGCTGTGGTTGGTGACACTCGTTCCGACACATTTATCAGGCGGACATCTGGGGCGTTGTTGCGAGAAAAACTCGTTGTAGGTTGGGTGTCCGTCATGCCACGACATGCAGAGACAAGTGACAGGTAAGTGGCATACGCCGAATGATGTTCGATCCGGTTATGCGGACGGAAGTGGTCGAAAATTTGGGGCACTTTTTGACCTTTTCGAAGCGGATTTGCGAGAAACGCACGAATCCGAGGTCAGAAAGCGTGGGAACTCTTTTTTTATGCGGACGGAACTGGCCATTGTCGGATCGGACATCATTCGGCATATGCCACTTACCTCAAGTGACGTCGTGACGTGTCACTCGTCTATGACGCAACATAGGCTCGTGACCAACCGCTTCGCCATCACGTGGCTGCGCTTTTCGGTGGCGAAGCGGCTGGGATATTTGGTTGTCATTTTGGGCAACCCCGCCATTCCAAGGGTGATGGCAAATCGGTCGGGGAGACCAATTAAAACCGAACCTGCCGAGCGGCAAAACTCTTGGCAATCTGAGGCCATTTCCGGTGAAATAAAGCCCTCGGAATGACCGATTTTTCTCAGACGCTGGGATTTAGACTCGTTACCAGTCTGCCATGACGGCAAATCTTAGTGCAAGCACTATGCCGTAGGCAGACTGGTACAACTCGGAACAAACAAAAGGGCTGCGCCCGGAGTTTGAAATTTAAGCGGTGCCGATCATGCCGATCACTGGTATTCCGCCACCTCTCACTCGACGCGTCTTTCTGCTTCCTCCTGCCCACCTCCTGCCCACGGATTGCCTCAATCTCTCTCTTCTTCACCCCTGTAACCCTCTAGTACCCTTTTGGCCCTCCTTCGACGATCTTTTCGCGGTGTAATCGACCTATATCGGCTCCATAACGCGTCTCGCTCCTCGTGCTCAAAGCCCGCCTCCGTCGCGTCTTTTCGTCCATATCCGCCATCCAAGACGCCCGTGTCGCGTGCCCGGACTCTCAGCCGTCGTTCCCAACGCGTGGATCCACTATACGAAGCTATTTTGTCGCTGGATAAGTAACCTTTAGCTGCATGTCTTTCGGCAGGGCACTCGCACCCTAAAGTGTGTCATATTTTACCCCTTCGGCCCTAGCATCCACCGTACTTATTATCCTTCTGTTCTGCACCTCTGGCCCTCCAAATCCAAATACGATGAATCCCCTCCACCAACGAATTCCACTCCCCATGTCTGCATCGGCATTTAATGCCTTCGGTACTCTTCCACCCTCATTTATGACCTCTCTCACCGCTGCCGAACACCTGATTGTTCTCGAAGCATTCCTATACCTTGACTTTGCATCCAAAGGAACAAAAACCCCTCGCGAATTGCAGCTTCGTGCCAACCTCGCGGTGAAAGCTGGAAAGGATCTACTGGTGCGCTCTGGAACTGGGTCTGGGAAAACTCTTGCCATGATACTTCCCGTTCTCTCACTTTCCAAAGACTCGGTTGTCATTACGGTCTCTCCTCTTCGACTTATTCAGGACAACCATGTGAGCGAGTTCTCCGGGCTTAGTGGACCTCACTAATTGTTCTGGAGGTTGCGGAATTCAGTAAATACGGTATTTCGTCGATTGCTATCAATTGCTTCACCCCAGACGACCCCGAGTTGTGGAAGGTAAATATATGCGCCAGAAATTTGATGTCCCCTGGATCTGAAGATTTACCTTTAGTCCATCACCAGCCATAGCAAGTACCAACACTACTCTGTCTCTCCCGAACAATGTGGTCCATATAAAGGACATATTCCCCGCTTTGCGAAGCTCCTTCATCAGCCCAAATGGGTCAAGCGTGTCAAATTACTGCAAATCGACGAGGCCCACTTTATAGCGACAACTGGACAATCCAACGGGACAGAGGCGGCGTTCCGACCATCATTTTCAGACCTCGGCGAACGTCTGCGTGTACATCTACAGGCAACGACTCCATGTACCGCCTATTCCGCCTCAATGACGCCCCAAATTATGGAGCTGTTAACAAGAACGCTGAGAATGGATCCGGAGAAGACGATCAAGCTAGAGCTCACTACCAACCGACCTAATCTCGTGCATGCAGTCATCCCCATGGTCGGCTCAATCGACAACTTTTCCAATGTCGATTTCTTGATTCCTGTCCCCTTCGATCCTAATGTTTGCCGTCCCAAGTCGATGGTCTTCCTTGACAACAAAAAGAAGGCGGCAAAACTCGCGCGCCACCTGAATTCAAAACTCCCGCCGGCAATAGCCCAAAAAGAACCATTCCGTCACTACCATTCTTCAATGTCGAAGGTCTATCTTGAAGAAATTGCAAGTCGTTTCAAAGATCCAAATGGTGATGTGAGATGTCTAATCGCCACGGAAGCAGCGTCCAATGTAAAGTATATCGAATCTGGGATCGCTTTTGTTGACAATTTAACAGGGTTTCGACGTCCCAGATATCAGCCTCATCGTGCAGTTCGGTGTTCCAAAGAGCATGACCGACGGGGACCAACGTGGCGGAAGAGGTGGTCGTGATGGGCGAGAATGTCTGGTCCTCACGATTGCTGAGCGATGGGCATATGATAATATAGCTCGCACAAACACCAGCCATACGCCGTCGGACAAGGAGAAACGCACTGAACCAGCCGTAATCAGTTTCGCATCCTCTAAAGCCTGTCGCCGCCGCACCCTTGCAAAGCATAACAACGACGCCACTCCTCTGGGTAAGTCCAATCACTAGCAGGCCGAGAAATATTCCTGATTGTGCTACTTCTAGCTCACGACTTTTCTGGGAAGTGGTGCTGCGATAACGATACCGATGACTTCGACGTTACCGAGTATCTCGTCGGGCAATTACTCACCGAAGACCAAGAATCCGAGCCAGAGGTGAAAGTAAAAAAACCGCGCCGCAAATATAGGCCTGTCGCTAAACGGCAGCCCATCATCGACGAGTTAAAGGAATGGTGTACATCCACGCACAGCAAAGACCCCGTCGCCAGAAACTTTCCAATCTCATACATCCTGGACGACTCTTCTATGGCGTTATTGGCACGTGAACCTCCCCATTCCTTCTGTATCCCGAGCGAGATCACAACCTTTCTTGAAGAGACCCCGGAATGGCACTCGCGATATGCGTTAGATGTTGTGACGATTATCCGGCGCAACGACCTCAATTTACCTCGGGCCAATTCCATTTCGAGTTCCAGTACGAGCTCCAACTCAGATTCCGACAATTCCCGCGATTACAGTGATTCACACAAATCTGATTCGGACGACGACGAGATACCTGCGCCCACGGAAGATGACCAGAACATTGTAGTCCCTACAACCTCTTTGCATTCGTCCCCCACCTCCTCCCGCGCCAACAGCCCAGAACCCGCTCCCGTCAGCGCGACTGGAAGGCCACTGCGACGATCCGCATTGAATCATCGTGTGCCTGGTATCGCCGAAAATATGGCAAATAAGCGACAGAAGGTGTAGAGAAGCAAAATGTATCGTACTCTTCGCATAAAGTAATGTTATGTTCCGTCCCTCCACTTGGTGTAGGCTTTGGCCCACTTCTTGAGACCAGTCTTACGCAAAGTCGCAGCGCCGGTTTCCACGATATCGATCGATCTTCTTTCAGTAACCCGGCGGCCACGTACGCTCGGGAGGTGTAATTGGAACTCGTTCATCTTAGATCGAACCTTCTCGATTAATGCGGAGCAGTCGACTTTGGTGTGGTGGGTGCCCTGCCATGGCGCGCCTAAAAATTGGCCGAACTCGGTCTTGAGCCGTCGGAGGAGAGGAACATTTGGCGCAAGATCCGCAAGGAAATCCCAAGATGCATGGACACCTTTAGCAGCGAAGAAATTCTGGTATAAACTATGAGGATTGCGATATTCGTAGTCTGCGCACGATTACCTTTTGAAAATTAATGTTAAATTCCGCGTTCTTATCTACACCAACATAGCCGCGGCCCGAAGTAGAGATTAGCCCATTGTCTCGGATGATGTTCCTACGTTGTCGCTGTAAAAAATCAAAGATAAACGATAGAAAAAAACTACACTCACGCAAAAGGCTCTGGCCAAACCTTCTTCAGGTTTTGGAGGAAATGCAGTAACTCTGTCTGGTAGTTCGTGCAACCGCCGCCCGTGAACATCATCGTAAGCGTTCCCAGCAAAAGTTCCACCCGACCAAAGTCTCCCGATGAGATCGACGTGCGGAGGAAGTAAAACAATAGGAGATCACGGACCAGTAAATGGAGATTATGGAAGGTGTTGTCGCAATCTGAGGTGTCGCATGATGGATCACATCTCCCGGACGCATATTTGTGGAAGATGCGGGCGGCAATATCCAACAACGTCGATGCGGAAGGTTTGGACTTCGCCAGGTCCTTGATAGACATACCACTCTCGACTTCCCAAAAATGCAGCATTGCGCCCGAGAGGACTTGCATCAAAAGCGATACGAGAGTTTCGAAATCCGGTTGTGCTGAGCCTAGGCGGGTCTTGGCGAGCAGTCCGATGAAATATTGCAGACTCCCCAAATCTGCGCCATTCCCTCTGTGAATCTTCAGCAGGAGCCAGGACAAATTTAACTCGACGTGGAACGCTCCGGGGGCAAGCTGATAGTGCTGGAGACGGAGAAGAGCCGACATGTCACCCATTCGAAGGAGTTGGGCGGAACGGATGAGCGCGTTGGTTTTCTGATCGTTATATGAGGGCACGGCTATGTTGTCCAGGTCGTGTATTCCGAAATCGAGTTGTTCAACATAGATATTGTCGTTGACTTGGATTGTTCCGTCGGTGCTTCCTTCGTCTAGTTTTGTCGTCCGCAAAACATATTCAGGAGTCGTGTAATCAGGAGGGGGCGGGCGGTATTCAGGGTGTTGCAGCTCGGGCGAGTCTTTCAGATAGTCGAAGTCTCCGCTATTTTGGATAAGCAATTCGACAATGGAAATGAAAAGGTGGTTTTGAATCGATTGGCACTGGGAATGGCTTGGTCGAATGTCAGCTGAGAAAGTGATCATTGAGGCGGTGGCACGGCGTTGAAGGATGGGAATTAGCTCGAGCGTATGGTGGTCCAACAATCCGCGCAGGAGATAGACTAGTGACGTAGTTCCGGTTTGGACCTTCGGCGGAGCGAGTGTGCGCTGTTCCACATGCTCTGAGAGAGAAAGGTGCATGTTGTCCCAACTGATCGCATGTCCGCTCCTCGCTGCCAGCTGTGCTCGTCGGATCTGGCCGACGGCTAACGTCGAATGCGTGGTTTTGACAGAATTGTAGGAGAGGTTCATTCCTGCGTGCGCGAGGGTGTCAACAACCTTGCGAGGCATACCGGAACTGAGGAAGTATAAACTGCAAGGTATTGCGCAAAGGTTATTGTTTTGGGATCGGGTCTTGGCTAGTTGCGCCTGGATCATCGTAACGAGCTATGACATGGTTAGCCAGTGTGATAACGGGAGTAAGCTGTACAACAGGCTCGGGGTTTTTCACTGTATTTTCTTTTGCTGCGCGAGGCGTTTGGGCGGCGGCCATGAGAATTCGGCGAAGCTTTGGGGTATGCTGACGGCAGATTTCAGTGACGTCCTTCTCGAAATCGAAGTTGAGCAGCGATTCAGGTGTAATATCGGCAGTAGATCGTCTAAAAACTGCACTCAGGTCATCCATTTCGTGGTGGATGTCACTGAGCAACCCGTCCATAGCCCCATTGTCGTCAAACCACTTCTGAATCTTCCTACGGCCACGCTTGTCACGATATACAAGATTTAGCATGTTCTCGAGACCCTTGCTACGGTAGAATCCATCAGCATTTTCGCGATACGCATCCTGAGGTACGAGCAGCGTAGTGACCAAGTCTATCGGGGACATCTTCATGTCTCGTAAGATCTTGACAACCGAAAGGATCTTGACCTCGGGAGGGATTGTATGTGTGGCCCAGATCCACTGAAGGCCGCAAGGCAGTGGGGCATCGGCAGCAGCGGGTGCTGTATCGGACATCATCTTGCTGCGACTACTGCGACAATGCAAGTGCCAGAAGAGGTTCGTCCGACGGCTGAGAGTCCGGGCACGCGACACGGGCGTCTTGGATGGCGGATATGGACGAAAAGACGCGACGGAGGCGGGCTTTGAGCACGAGGAGCGAGACGCGTTATGGAGCCGATATAGGTCGATTACACCGCGAAAAGATCGTCGAAGGAGGGCCAAAAGGGTACTAGAGGGTTACAGGGGTGAAGAAGAGAGAGATTGAGGCAATCCGTGGGCAGGAGGTGGGCAGGAGGAAGCAGAAAGACGCGTCGAGTGAGAGGTGGCGGAATACCAGTGATCGGCATGATCGGCACCGCTTAAATTTCAAACTCCGGGCGCAGCCCTTTTGTTTGTTCCGAGTTGTACCAGTCTGCCTACGGCATAGTGCTTGCACTAAGATTTGCCGTCATGGCAGACTGGTAACGAGTCTAGCTGGGATTAAGCAGGTCCCCTGATAATACCGCTATATGCCAGGGCCGGTGCCGGACAAAAATTTGGTGATTTGGCCTCCAAACCTAGGTCCCGTCTGGACGAAATTGGGGTCCCCAGCACCAAAATGCCAGGTCCAGTCCGGACAAAAATCGTGATTCGGCGAGAATTTTTTCGCGAGAAACCGCGAGTTTCAGGGTAAAACTCGATAGAATGGGCCCAATCTCCACACGGTCCTTCAGAGAAAGAATGGCCTCAAAAACGTTCAAATCTTGGTCGATCTCCATAGGAATAGCACCAAACGATGCGCTTTCATGGCGCGGTTCGATTGGTACCGAAATCAGGCCCAACAACGAGGGAAAAAATTATGTCTGAAAACTTGGGGATACGATCGGCAAGGCGTAAGTAATTATGCGCACAGCAATTCTTCGCGAGCATCAAGCGCTTCAGCGGATCCCTAGTATGATATCCATCCTCTCCCTTCACCGTTCGCCCATTCGACAAGCCTGAGATTGCTGCGGCATCGGACGCGGACAAGGAGCGAATGCGGGCCTTCAATCTGCGCCTTTCCGCGGTTCGAATCGTGATTGAACATGCCTTTGGTCTTCTCAAAGGTCGATTTCCGTCTCTTCGTGGGATGGGACCCCCACAAGGACATCGAGGATGTGTACAGGACATTTGAAGCTCTCATGTTTATACACCACATGGCCATTGACTTTGGGAATCGCCCGAGCGACGAGTGGCGCTTTGAGGAGAATCCCGATGACCAGGACGATGAAAACAATGGCAATGACGAACCTCTTGTTTCCGATGTTGTGGGAGAGGCACAAGTGCCGGCGTACGAGACAGACAACTTTTCGAAAGAGCAGGGAAGAAGGAAACGGCTCGCATTACTTGACCGACTGTTCTAAACTGGGTATATAAACTGGTTATGTGCACCGCTAAATATACGGAATATGGATGAAGAGATAAGTACGGTATAATCAAGGGTGTGATTTCGAAACCACGGTCAATTGATTAAGAAAAGAGATTGAGAAGGAATGTGTTTGCGGCCACCTTAGCTTCATCGCTAGCGCCTGCCATGCTGAGGACCTTCTCGGCCATTTCAACCTTTCCCTTCGTTTATCCATCTCCAGCTTCTCGCGCTCGACGATAACGAGCCTGGCATCAAGGACACTTGCCTTCTTTTCCTCCGCGGCGGCCTTCATTTTCATGAAATCCCCAAGACCACTGAACGAGTTGGTGACTTGCTTTCGAAACGCAGAGGATGGAGCGTGTTTTGGCTCCGAAACGATGGCGGCCGGCGTTTTGGGTACGGCAGCCTTGCGGAGTTTCGGGTGGATGTTGGCATCCGATTCGCTGGAATCGTCGTCGAGGTCGGAGATGGCGGATGCAGAGCTCCGGACGACCTTGCGCGCAACCTTTGCACTGGTCCCAAGACGTGAAACCTGTCAGAAAACGCTCAGAAATGAGAAAGGAATGAATACGCACCGGCTATCGAATAACTCATACCAACCATTCTGCTCCCAGTCCGTAACGGTCGTGGGTTTGAGAGAGCCCAGGGCAGACCAGATTGGCGCGCAGCAGCAAACCTACCCTTGAGGATAGCCTCGGGGTCGTCGCAGTCGGCATCTCCCCCACCATTCCCCGTGAAATTGTTGAACGCACGGATCTAGGTAAATGTCTCGAGCGAGCGCCCGTACATGGATTTGACCGACTCGGGAGTGCGTGTACCATTGAATAGCTCGGAGGCCTTGAGATAGTTGAGTCAATAACACTACGCATGCGGCGAAACAACTCTCGCGCTTATAGACGCGGCCCGGATTGACTTCGTGCTGCTCGAAGCGTCGGGGAACCCCGCCATTCCGAGGGTGATGGCAATTCGGTCTGGAGACCGATTAAACCCGAAGGTGCCGAGCGGCACAACCCTCGGCAATCTGAGGCCATTTCGGGCAAATCAAAGCCCTCGGAATGACCGATTTTTCCCGCGGGTTTGGGTCCGGGTTCGGGTCCCGGTTGACTGTTTCATACCCGGACCCGGACCCGTGCCCTTAGGTGCCCATCCCTGCATTTGGGAGCTTTGCACGCTCGTCTAGCATCCCTTCAAAACGGCCCGGGAGCTTTCGCGCCCGCGGTGCGAGTGGCTCGTCAACGGCAACAGCTGGTGCTTCGGGTTCCTCGTCCTCTGGCCTGTCTTCCTCCTCGCTTTCGGCATCATTGTCCGCAACAAATCCAGCATCTAATCCAGGCGACGTAGGTGGATTTTGGGGGGTAGAGGGTACCTCGGAGGTAGGAGGAGGATTGGGAGGAGGATTGGGAACAATGGGCGGCAGGTTTCGAAGGTCCGTAATAACTTCAGTCCAGCCAGATGTTTTGCCGCGCTCAATAAATGTTACATCCCTTGACTTGTAGACCTTGCGCTTCACCCGGTCATAGCACTTGTAGGCCTTTGACTGCGTACCGGGCAATGTTTAGTACCCCAATAGGATGCATTTTACCGTCGTATTCGCGAGCTTTGGACGTCCCTTGACTGGCAAGACTGATACGTACACTTCACACCCAAACGGGCGGAGGTGGCTCACATCCTGCCGCTGCTTCGTCCATGCTTCCTCAAGGATGCGCCCATCCAGTGAAGCGTGGGTCGGACAGTACTAGTAGTTTCGGGTGTTCGCGCCGTACAAGACTGCATCGGGCCAGAACCCAATGGGAAGCCCAGCTTCGTTGAGGTTTGCACGAGCGCTGTCCTCCAGTGTATGGTTCATACGCTGTCCCAGTAGCTAGTTCGCTGCCCGTAGACAGAAATGTGGGTCGGTCGTCCGGAAATTGGGTGCACGGGTGAAGCAGAATAGCGATGGGGTGGTCCCAAGAAGTCGTGTAGGCGTAGAGTAGAAATCCGGTGGAAAATAGGACATGTGCATGTGGGCGTGAAGTACGGATGAAGCTCAAGACTCGATATGGGAGGAAATCTGTTTCTCAGTTGCTCGGTGTTCACTGGCGACGTACCCGCGTTGGGGTACTCAAGTCACTGGTCGCGGAGATGCTCGTAGTTCGGGATCAAGAGGGTAATGATTGGCCATGTGTACGTACAAAACAAATAAACAGTCCTAAGACTGATGTGTCGTAAGGTACGCACGGAGATAGGAAATAGGGGGAAAGCGATGAGCGGGACATCCACCCCTTCCATGGAGGGAACTTGGATGCTGCCCTCAACATCATTCGAAAGAAGGAAGGATGAACCGCGACTCGGGGGAACTGGTAAACGTAAAGGAAGTAAGCAAATGGGATCAAGTTACCTTTGCTTGTCAAGGTCTCTCCAGGGTCATAATTGCACCAGTTCCATGTTACCCGATGATCCTAAATCTCCCGAGCACTATTATCCAAATTTTATGTAAATTCTACGTATTTGCCGGAGGGCCAGCAGGCTTGGAGGGGGGGGGGATGGTATCGGCTTATATTATACTCGCGCTGTCCACAGGCTGAACAGCGGGTTCACGGAAGACAAACAAGATGCCAACCGAGCAGAACCTGATTCCGTAATTTGGATTTTTTTTTCCGGCATCTGAGATATGCGCATTATGCCTGGTCTGCGATTTTGGATGTCGAGCGTTCATTCCTTCTGGCAAGGCGCCTTGAGGGACGTGATCTAGAAATCAGACTCCATACAAAGTTTTATTGACTATCATTAAACTTGACTACGGGAGACGGGAGACTACACCAATGCTAAATTTCCCATTTTTTACCATCAAGCAGCGTTGAACCGCTCTATTGCTAAACCACGAACTGGAAGTGTAAAAAACAATGAACAATGGGAACCTCGACCGAAGCACACACTGACCGGTCTGAATGCGCCTAAGCACTGGAAAATGATTCTTCTGTTAGCTAAAGGCACCATTCCATGGCAAAAGTGATCTGTCAAGTTGTGCACTGGTGGGACGAGTTTCCTAACGACAGTGGCCGCTGGAGGATACTGTCCTCTGCCAACTGCCTCCACCAGCGCCTCAGAAACGGGGATCTGATAGAATGTAGGTGCGGTGCCGATCATGATGATGCCAGCGAAGACCTTGGCAGTCACTGTGGATAACCCGAGAGTCCGCCGGCGCCTGTTGTTCTCGTAGTGTGCGGCAATGGCCGCTGCGATGAGTAGAGGCTCGACCTCGGCCTCCGGCGTGTAGTGCTGAAGTTCCATCGGTTGTTCATCCCTCAAAAGAGATTTAACGGATACGCACTTGAACAAGTAAAATGTAATCCTGGTCATTCATTATCACCACGTCAGGCTTGGCGGTGACCCGCTGGCTGCACATGGTCAAGTCGAGCTCCATGTGCTGATGAACGAGGCTCCGGGGTTCGTCATAGTCCAGCATTCGTAACAGAAAGGCAGTCAAGTCGTCGACGGCACTGTCTGGGGGAAACGGTGAGTGACCGCAGATATCCGAAGAAACGGCGGTCGTCCTTCGAAATGAGTCCCGTAGGAAGCGTCTCTTTCGACATCAAGACTGGATGCGCCAACAACGTGGGATCTGTCTGGGGATCGGGTAATGCGCTTCCGAAGAAAGAAAGGGCATCGACGGTCTCGATGCTGATGTTGAGCCCAGCCAGCTCGTTGAATGTCCATTGATTACCGGACTTTGCAGAGAGCAGGATGTTTGCCATGGCGAGAAGGTGGTGGCAATTGGCAGGCGTCGCGAACAAACATGGACAAGCTCTGCCACGCATTGATCACGGTCATGGGGTAGGTTCGGAACAAGCCCGCAAAGTTCCGGCCCGGCGCGCCGGGGACCTTCTTGAAGGGGCTTGCTTCAGACTGCATCAAACAGAGGGGTTGCCAACTCCTTTCTTGCGGCCTCAAAACACGCTCTTTTGCTGAGGTTTCTTTTGCAACCTATAGACAATATGCATAGTCTACTCTAGGATTTTTTGGCTGATTGAAAATCGAGGCGAAGCATATGCAGTTTACGTGTCAATCCATCCTTCTTGACTTTTCAGAAATCAAGCCTTGGAGGTCTAGTCTGGGGCTCAAATAAAATACTTCTGCGGAGGAATATTTCACTGTGAACCACGGAAATAGTGAATTTCACCCGGATTTTCACGTACTTATTGGGTGAAATTCACTGTAGAACTGGGTGAATTTCACGGTACAAAAGTGAATTTCACGGCAAAATGGGGTGAAAATTTTCACGTACAATATGACCCTTTTCACGGTACTGTTTCACCCCATTTTTGAGTGAATTTTCACTGGTTTTCGTCGCGAAACCCAACCACACTCCTGCAAAAGAAAAGAACCACTTTCTTACTTCTCTAGTCAATGTTCTGACTGTCAACTCACTATTATTGTAATGGGATTAGTTAACTTCACTTGTTACTGACTACTAGTACTCCAAATCCTGTGGTAAATTATTTAATGAATGTTTTCAGCGGGATTCGAACTCTTGACCTCGCGCAAATGGACAAAAGGACTACATGCACACAATAACCGCTAGACTACACCAACCATATACCCAGAAGAAATTAACATGGCCATACTACCTCTAGCGTTCCTCTCGCCTCTGACTCGACTAACCAGCCTTATACTAGTGGTATCACTACATTCTTCTTCTGACGATACTGACATGGTGTTGACCAAGATATTATTGAGGCAAGTAGGTAACAAAAAATGGTCTTTTTCGGGTATTGGTCTAAAAATAGACTATGAACCAAAGTTGTAGAGCTTGACGAGAGCTCTTAGACTTGTCTAAGGTCAATTTCCATGAAACGGCTTCGTTAAGCCGCAAATCACAAAATACTTTCCTGGGGCTGGCGGTATTCAAAATCTGAACCCTCAGAATCGATCGGAAATACCTCAGAAGGCGGTAGGCCACTACCAGACAGCTGAATTATGATGAAATGGTGCTGTAGACCATTCCACACATTTTTCTGGGCATAGTGATTTTGGGGTGAATTTCACAGGTCCAACATAGTGAAACAAGATTTAACCCTGAAAGGTAGTGAAGAGCGAATTTCACTCCATACCGTGAAAATTTAGATTCACTCCAAATTCCGGTGAAACGTGAATTTCACTATGTTGTACCGTGAAATTCACGTCATCCGTTTTTCACAGTGATTTTCTAGGATCTTTTCAGAGTGTTCTCGTACGATGTGGAAAAATTCCTGGTTCTATTCGTGAATAGGAGGGCGAGTGGACGCAGGGGATCGGAAACGTCACATCATGTGACAAGACGTGACTACTCCTCGTGTTAATTACCAATGTCCTCCCCGGCGACCCTGGACGATTTCGACGTGAATCCGGACTGAGAGACTCTTCTATCCCAACTGGCACTCGCACCAAACCTCCAGTGCCCTCAAATCCAATGCCAATTGGTCTTTTCACTGGTCCTATTCCTCGGCCTTTCCATTCGGGAATTCTTGGTTTTTATCTTCGAATCTTCTATCCCAGTGGTCAAACATCGAGCTGGCATGTTCATGGGCAACCACCAGAAGAATGGGTTCGCGCCCAGCCGCATATTTTGGACCTGGCACAACCGCTTTCCTAAAAGCATTCCCCATCTCCACTCCACCATCATCAAACCTTGCATGGAGGAGATCGCACTACAGGAAAGCGACCGCGTCACAACAACCCCTGCCTGACGCGGCGGAGGAGCTCCCCTGCCAGTCATCCAAGTCAACACGGAGTCCCAGACGCTGGCGGGTTTTTGACTTGATGTCTTTGAGGGTTTCGGTGAGCTGCTTTACTCCGAGCAAACGGTCGGGTGCGGCAGGGGTTTTGCGCTTTCGGGGGGTAGCCGGGACCTGGTCACGAGTTCCAGTGGGTACAATAGGAAGATTTCCGAGCACTCTTCGTGTCGGTGAGCTCATCGTAGGCTTAGGAGTAATTTTCGTTGCAATTGATGAGACTGCGACGCGATTGTCACAAGGCGTTACAGTGCGTCACACTCGACGCGTTCGACATCGCTCGGCCTGTATAACAACTACCATGTATAAAAGCGTGGCGATTCAACGTCCCACTCAAAGATGCATCCCATTAGCACCTTCGAATTAAAATTCTCAGTGATATGCGCAAAAATAAATATTTGGGAGGCCTTGCAAAAAAAGTGTGTTTTGGCTCCTCTTGACCCCTCCGAAACTTGTTCAATTCTACATATTTTGCTGTGAACTATAGGGCCATTCTGAAGCTACATTGAAAACCTAAAAGTTTCACACTTTGACCCCAACAGAAAACGTGCTTGCTTCGACGGTAGCGGGTGATTGGCAACCCCCACGATTTCGGCAGTTTGAAGCAAGCCCCTTCTGACGGAAGCCGTGTTTGGTCTGTTTGGTTTTTGATGTTGGCGCGGCATCGCACGGCTTCGTCAGAACGGGGCTTGGAACGAACCTAGAAGTCCGGTAACCAATGGACATTCAACGAGCTGGCTGGGCTCAACATCAGCATTGAGACCTTCGATGTCCTTTCTTTCTTCGGAAGCGCATTACCCGATCCCCAGACAGATCCCACGTTGTTGGCGCATCCAGTCTTGATGTCGAACGAGACGCTTCCTGCGGGACCCATTTCGAAGGACGACCGACGTTTCTTCATATATCTGCGGGACGTGACTCGCCGTTTCCCAGTTGGCCCAGCCACAGAGAACGCCGTGGACGATTTTTCCGCGTGTCTTTTACAAATATTGGACTACGACGAGCCCGATCGCATTGTGCATCAGCGCTTGGAGATTGGATTTTACATGGGCGGCCAGCGTGTTCATGCAAAACCCGACGTGGCGATTATGGATGATGAGGATTACATCCTATTGGTCCAGGAAGATAAAGTGCGTATTCGTTTAATCTTGAGGAGACGGAGACGCATAACTGATTCGGCACATCAGCGCCATCTGTCGCCGGTAGAGGCTGAACCTCAGCTCATTGCAGAAGCGATCGCCGCACACTACGAGAACAACAGACGCCGGCGGGTTCTTATGTTGCCCACCGTGGCCACCAAGGTCTTTGCTGGCATCATCATGACCGGCACCGCACCAACTTTTTACAAAATTCCTGTGTCTAACACATTACTGGAGGCGGTTGAGAGAACACAGTATCCTGCGCAGGCTACTGTTGTGTCGAAATTCATTCCACCTGTGCGGGATCTGAGCACGTACCTTGATGATGGTATGGTGCCTTTAGATAACAGGCGAATCGTCTTCCAGTGCTTGGGGGCCTTCAGACAGGTCAGTGCGTGGCTTCAGTCGACGTTCCTCATTTAATTCTTCTTGACATTTTAGTTCGTGGTATAGAGGGTGAATTGTAGTGGGTCTTTCTATCCGGAGTCCGACCGCTGAACATGTATTTTCCTGCATCTAATGTACACCACCGCGTTGCCCGCCGAACTTGAACGTTGACAATTGGCACGAGAATGAGTGAGAGAAAAAATCTAAAAACAATTTAACTGAGTTTTTTGAACATCTCAGACATGTCTTGATCCACCTCTGCAAAAAATCCGATCTAACTCCCTCAATCCGTACCGGATTGGCTTCAAATAAAGCGAGACCTATAGAGGGTACATTGCATGTTCCTTCACGCTACTAGGCGATACGATGAGAAATGAGCTCACAATAAAATTGTGGTTCGATGGCATTGATCGCCCGCCAAATTCCTCGAATTGTTTTGGTACACACCACCTCGGAAGCTTCAGTGCGGCCTCGTTTCTGCCTCAAAAATTCAAAGGCCCCAGACTCAACATATTGATATGTCCAGCATCTTGTATGTCGATGCCGAGGCCATTCCGTTCAGAGGCACAAAATTACCATGCCTAACAAAATGCCATCAAATCACGTTTGCATCAACGATAGTAACCCCAGTGAAAATTCCGTCTTCGGAGGTCGACGAGTATGTATAGTAGCAGACGGAATTTCGTGACAAGTTTAAGTAGAGCATTTATAGAGAGAGTTGCTAGCACTACACTCCAGTAGCATACTCTTGAAGATACTGAATGTCTGCGACAATTTCGAAAATCCCGCACTCTTCCATCTATTTGGGCCTTTAGTGGACAGTAATCTATCGAAAGATCTGGCGCGGGGCCTTTTTCGCTGGCGCTGGTCTTCCGCTGGCACGGGGCCTTTTTTGAGGGAAATTTCGATTTTTTTTGCCTCAGTTTTCTCACTGCCCCACTCGATCCGCAGCAAAATTAGCACCCCCTGTCGAGTTTTGCGAAGCCCCATTGCGTGGAGAATCCGCTCGACGTGTGGAAAATCCGGAGACTACAATAAGTGCTGACATGGGGTTCAATTTTGAGAGTGCCGCATACGTGAGGACAAATGCATTATGTATGAGCCGTTCAACTGTAGTAGATAGAACACTAACTGAGAAATGGTCGTTGAATCTTGAATTTCCCATCCCAAGAAAAAGAACCTATTTTCTTAGCATCCGGCCTGTTATAGTCGAGATCGCTGGTGAGCTATAGATACCCCTATCTTTCCAATAGGTAGATCCACGTCAAATGCATGTGCTATAGGTAAGAGGCTCACTCGGGGGTCGAGCCAGCTACACAATCAGACCACATCCTCTTCAACAATTCAACAAGCGAGGTGCCCTCTTTTGTTGAAGCGTCTTTCTACGACTATTATGACTTCCCAGAGAGTGAGAACCGGGAAATTTGACATGGAATTGTTATTTTTAGAATCCGAGGGGTGCATAGTCATTTCAAATTCAAATGAGATACTCTAGCGGGTGTACCAATCTGAGGCGCTTCTGCTGGAAAATCCTCCCCTTTTCAGATGGTGCCGATCTCCTGTGATGTCATATTTGAAGTTTACGCTGAGTTAGTGCTTAACTGATGGAGGTGGGAAACGTACCATACGCGTAGGCTCTATCCGTGCCGTTGCTGCGTGCTAGCCCGAAACAGATCTAGAGTGGAGAAATTAAACGGTGAGAAGGCGACGCACCGACGTCCGCTTCTGCGCCATGTCGACGGGGATCGTTTCCTGCTCGAACCCTCAGCTCGTGTATCCCATAGACGCACGGTGACGCACCGGATCAATTATAGCCGATGTAGAGTTTGTTCCATCAGCCCACAAGGGCCCCTGTGTGTATGCAACGATTCATGCTTGCTAGAAGCCGCCTTGCGCGCCGCGCAAACAGGAACGAACAAGTCAACATCTCCGCGATTGCGTAATAACTTCGTTACGCGATCAAACCCCCGCGGTAACAGCTGGACTATACCCCACTCGACGGATAAGATCTCGACGCGAAAAGCCGCGTATCGAGCTCGCTCTGGGCCACCCCCCAGTGCCCCAACTACCCAGGGCAACCCTAGATTGCGGGTATATGCTGCATGTTTCCAGCGGTACGCCCCGAAACATTCGTTAAAGTTGTCTCTGATCACACTTCCAGTCGGGCTCGTAAAATTTGATGTGATGGTGTTGCACACGTCAATGGAAAAACAGGAGTGGCCGGAACCCTGTTCGAACACCAAAGTTGCGTAGCCCCCCAAGCTATACGCCTCGCGCTTGACAACCAGACCAGCTACTGGAATTCTGAGGAGACAGTTTTGCTCAGAATCGCGCGGGCTATCTTTGGAAAATGTCCCCCGGGGGATGAGATTTTTATTGAATGCGCCAATGGAAAAACAGGGCCGACAACCCGGCGCACGGAACCAGGTACATGATTATGGGGGGCCCGGGCCAGGGACCCACCGCTGCGCACGGACCCGGGGTCTTTCGGGGCCGGTTGGATCCCGATTTTGTATAAAGGGCCGACTGAAACCACGGATAATCGTGCCATTCGGGACCTGTAGTAGCCAATAAGAATGCATTTGACCGCCTTATCTGCCAAGAGGCTGCGCTGGAAGGGAAAGATTGGAGTTGTTGGTAGTTGAGATCGGAAATATTGGAGCTTGACCTTCCAGTGACGCACGTGTTGGACAGAAGTTCCGTGTCATCGCACCGTACAGCACGGCGTCTGGCCGGAATCCAATGGGAAGGTCGGCCTCGATCAAATTCGCTCTTGCGCTATCTTCGAGCGTGCGGTTCTCGCGCTCAGCCACAACGTTCTGCCGCGAGGTGTGCGGAGCCGTCGTCTGATGAATTATACCTTAGGATTCGAGATACGCCTCGAATTCGTCCGAAGTGAGCTCACCCGCATTGTCTGTGCGGATCTTGCCTATCTTCTCGCCGGTCTCCTTCTCAACACGGGCCTTCCACACACGGAATCGTTGGAGCGACGGCTTGCGCGACGCTTTCCCTCGTAGGCACGCCTCACATGACACATTATCGTCCCACTGGCCCATCTCTGCACCATCGACCATCTCCGACGTAACAAGTTTCCTAGGTCGGAGAAGTTCAGATGGCCGAGGCGGCGATGTAATGTGAGGATGTCGACGCGCTTACCAGCGGGCGCGGGGGTTTTCGCCTCCAGGAGGGATGCACCGTCGGTCGGGATCGCAGTGGATACAGGTGCATCGGCCAGTTCTAAAGTGTAGAGGCCGTCTTTGAAGACAGCCTCACAGAGCGTAACACCGCGCAGCTTGATAAAGCAGATTTTGCCCTTGAACTCCAGCTTGACGCCCGGAATCGCCGTTAGCTGTCCAACGGAGAGAAGCGAGCCCGCGAGCTTCGGAACGTGGAGTGTGCGCGTGAAGTGGACCGTCTGAACTCCGGTCGGACTCTTGATGTGCCGCGCACTCGTTCCAGTCCCAATGGCGTAGATCTCGCTGCTGTCTCCGAGCTGGATGGGGATAGGCTTGTCGAGGGTGGTGTATGTGATGAAAGAATCACGCTCGGAGGTAAGGCTCCGCGAAGAGCCTGAGTCGACGAAGAGCACATCGGTACGGAGGGCCTTCGTCGTCTTCTTGGTAAGGAGGACCTTGGGCTGATCATCGTCCTCACTGGCATCGTACGCGACTTGCGCAAGACAGAGCTTCTCTTTCAACTGCTCCTTCTCACTGAACTTGCAGTCGCGAGCGATGTCGTAACACGTCACCCCGCTCTTCCAATCACTACCGCCGGCACCACCGCGAGCGCCACCATGCCCCCTCCTCGTCCGCCTCGTCCGCCACCGCGTCCACCCCGCTGTGTCTGGGCAACATATGCCTTTACCGCATTCGCGGCTATCTCTTCCTCGTGTGCCTTGGCCAAGGCCACCTTCTCAGTGTATGCCTTCAGGGCGTGCTCTTCACGCTGCCGCCCAGCCAGTAACTCGTGCTGCCGAACCTCGTCTTCTAAGAGCACTGGTGTGACTGTGAGGATGCTCCTGTGGTTGGTCAAGGAGATGGCCTGGACGAGGGGAGTGAAGTCAGCTGGCAGACTCTGGAGTGTGTACTGGAGCAGCTTGTAGTCGGACAGCGGGTCGTTTCCCCGTTTCAAGTCGTTGGCATACCCGATGAGAAGGTCGAGGTGGGCTTGCAGAGGTCTGCTCTCAATGCCTGCGTACTTGATGGTCGAAATTTTCTGGTGAAGTGTGATCATCGACTGCATGCCCTGGCGCTGATAGATGGCGCGAAGATTGCTCCACATCTCTGCTGCCGTCCGTGCATCTCGAATGTAGGCGACCTGGTCATCGCTAACCATCTCGATGATGCGGCGTGTGGTTTTGTTGTCACCCTTGCACCATGCCGCGTATGCTGGATTCGCAACCTCCACGTCGACATGAACATCCAAAGATCAAACGCCCCTGAGTGTCAGGCAACGTCAACCGGGTATCGAAAAATCTTCTTTGCTTTCTCGGTGGCGAATAATTCTATTTGGCAGCCCGGCTGATCAAAATGGAGGTGGTTGCCAGTTTGGACAACTCGCCCTTGTACTCATTTTTTTCTGGGTCAAATGTTCTGTAAATCCCGAAAATGCAGCCTTGGAGGCATATGTACGAATTCAGGACCCCCAAATAATTGTGGAATGTACGGGAGGATCGAAATACAGGTGGTTACCCTTTTTGGACAACTAACCTTTGAACTCATTTTTTTCTGGGTCAGATATTTTGTAAATCCCTCAAATGCAGCTTTGGAGGCATATGTATGATTTCAGAACCTCCAGAGAATTGTGGAATGTGCGGGAGGATCAAGATGGAGGTGGTTACCCTTTTTGGACAGCTGACCTTTGAACTCATTTTTTTCTGGGTCAGATGTTCTGTAAATTCCTCAAACGCAGCTTTGGAGGCATATGTATGATTTCAGGACCTCCAAATAATTGTGGAATGTACGGGAGGATCGAAATGGAGGTGGTTACCCTTTTTGGACAACTGACCTTTGAACTCATTTTTTTCTGGGTCAGATATTCTGTAAATCGCTCAAACGCAGCTTTGGAGGCACATGTACGAATTCAGGACCTCCAAATAATTGTGGAATGTACAGGAGGATCAAATACAGGTGGTTACCCTTTTTGGGCAACTAACCTTTGAATTCATTTTTTTCGGGGTCAGATATTCTGTAAATCCCTCAAACACAGCTTTGGAGGCATATGTATGATTTCAGAACCTCCAAAGAATTGTGGAATGTGCGGGAGGATCGAAATGGAGGTGGTTACCTGTTTTGGACAACTGACCTTTGAAACCATTTTTTTCTGGGTCAGATATTCTGTAAATCCCTCAAACGCGGCTTTGGAGGCACATGTACGAATTCAGGACCTCCAAATAATTGTGGAATGTGCAGGAGGATTGAAATGGAGGTGGTTACCTGTTTTGGACAACTGACCTCTGAAATCATTTTTTCTGGGTCAGATATTCTGTAAATCCCTCAAATGCAGCTTTGGAGGCACATGTACGAATTCAGGGCCTCCAAATAATTGTGGAATGTACGGGAGGATCGAAATACAGGTGGTTACCCTTTTTGGACAACTGACCTTTGAACTCATTTTTTTCTGGGTCAGATATTCTGTAAATCCCTCAAACGCAGCCTTGGAGGCACATGTACGAATTCAGGACCTCCAAATAATTGTGGAATGTACGGGAGGATCGAAATACATGGTCTGGCTGTTTTATCAACGAATTTTTGTGAATTTCCGCATTAGGTCACTGTCACACGACCCTGTGACCCATGACCATTTTCGAGTGTTTTGGTCGGGATGTATTCCCGGCATGAAACAGAAGGCCATCCACGCGAAATTGAGCACGTGGCAAGCAATTTAATGGCATTCCTGTCCACCATTAACAGAAGTCAGTCAGATCGGCGAGGGAATTAAAGTTAAATCGGGAGCTGTTTATAATGTAGAGACTGTATCTTTATTGTGGTGGTTTATAAAATCCTTCAAGGCGCTGTAATTTACGCCACACATTCATGGACAAGCTGTGCACGGAAAAAGCTCACTTTTGTGTTGAGCTCAGACAGTCACCTCCCTGCAGTGTTTGCCCCATAGCTTGCCCATCGCTGCACCAACCCTCATGGTTCCACAGGCATTTGACCTAGAGTTGCCCTGGCTTCCCTATGAGAACGTCTTCTTGCCTTTATGTTGACTTTTGTGAGCTTATAGCAGTAGTACTCGAGTGAATTCCATTTTAAAATTTCTTGTTGATACTGTCTTTGACAACTTGCAAGGACTTGGTTTGTGTTAGAGAGTGCCCTCGAACCTCCTATAAGCTGCGGTGACGGGTCGGAGATCAGGAAGGCGGAGAGAGAACTCCGAAGCCCGTTCGGGGCCGGGATACCACAAGCCGAAATGGTATATAAAGCCTGCAGTTTTAGTTACATTCCCTCATTCCTAATCTATCCAGTGGAGCTCTGGATTATTGGATTGAGTGCAACCTTGCTGACTTCATGTATCTGGGCTTTGGTGGATTTAGCCCAGCGGTGCGGAATCTATCCAGTGGAACTTTGGATTATTGGATTGAGTGCAACCTTGCCAGTTGCATCGAATTCATGTATCCGGGTTCTGCTGGATCGCAACACCGGTGGAGCCGAATCCTTCCAGTGCGACTCTGGATTATTGCAGTGAGCACAACCTTGCCAGCTGTGTCAACTCCATGGATCCGGGTCCTGGTCTCTTGAGAGAATCGTTGGATTGAGTGCGACCTTGTCAGTCGTGCCGAAACCCTTTATTTGGGCTCTGGGGGATCATTGGATCGGTGTTCCGAGTCCATTTTGGGTTCTGGGGGATCAATCACAACTCAATTGCCTAAGTGCCAAACACCGCTGAGTTTTACTTCTATTAGAGAGGTTGCGCAAAAGCCACATGCGGCTTTTGGTGGCGCAACGTCTTTCCATGCAGCTTTTTGGTTTTTGGCTCAAGTGGTCTGGGATGCGCTCATTAGCCATTCTGGAAATGTGGGGGAGGAATACAGGGTATTTCCGCAGGCGGCTTTGTGCAGCCGCATGCAGCTTTGCACAACCTCTCTATTTTGGCCTTCTTTTGATGTCGCTCACAAATCTCCCCTAGGAAGACATTTCGGCGACAAGGATGAAGAATTTGCGCGTGGCCTATTTATGGCCTAAACGACTCGAATAAAGAAGGTCAACGTAAGTTACAACCCCACAACCGTTCGTTCATCCTAATGGCAGACAAGATAATCTCACGCTAATCAGGGAATTTCAAGGGCAACTTCCAAAAGGTACAGTGTTGGTTGACATTTAATGACAACTCCCTGGGAGGAGAAGAATCCCAAGGCGCGGGGGCTCTTCTCCTCTCAGGGAACTGTCATTGTATTATGACTAGCACAGTTCTCATTCTGATCTGCGGTTGCTCTGTGCTCCTTGACGATTTTCAGCGCACAATTACTTGTAATTGGGGGCTGGTACATGATGACCAGAGCCACAAGGAAGTGTTGCGAATTTCGGTAACTAACTATTATCTCCCTGACCTTTATCTCGTCTTATTTGAGGTGCAGAACAATCTCGCACCACCTCGATCAGCATTCTGAATGAATAACCCTCCAACACGGACACTCATACGGCAACTTAAGTTAGTAAGTTGGCCTCCTCTGCTGATCTGACGGATGCTCAATCTGGACCTTACTCTGAGACTTCATGGCAAGAAGGTCCCGAGGATCTAGGTTGTATGGACTGGTAAGCTGCAGTCTCTATCTGGGTTTTAAGCGATAATGCAAACTGCGCTCATTGTTTGGGTTCTAGGGGCCCGAGGGCCTGACAAGCTGCGACCTCTGTTGGGTTCTGGGGGCTTGAGGTTGTGGCCTGGCAAGCTGTGACTCTTTTGAGGTCGTGGACTGAAGCTGCGACTTCTATTTGGGCATCAGGGGGCATCGGGGTCGTGGCCTGGCAAGCTGTGACTTGTGTTTGGGTATCAGGGGGCATCTGGGTCGTCGCCTGGCAAGCTGCGGCCTCTGTTTGGGTTCTGGGGGATTGACGTTGTGGCCTGGCAAGCTGCGACTTCTGTTTGGGTTCTGGGGGCTTGAGGTCGTGGACTGAAGCTGCGACTTCTGTTTGGGCATCAGATAGCGCGAAATTCACGGTCAGCATAGTGAATTTCACTATAAAATAGGGCGCGGCCCGTTTTTCTTTTTTTTTTGTAAGTTTTCACGAGATCTGCAATTGTGAGCTCTATTCTGAACCGTTTTCTTTGAAAGTAGGCTCATTCTACTCGGACAGTGAATCCGGAGGGGACCTCATCGCCCGATTTTCCCTAACCACCTCAGAACAATTTGGTGGGTCAGATTTTGGTGTTTTTGGCTGTCTGAAAGCAGAATGAGCTGCACTGGAGCTGTAGTGCTCAGATTCCCTTAGATTTTTTGATATGATGTACTCGAGCATATTCTGGAGGGCATATCGTACCGGGATAGTCAATATCCTTTGTCCTTCAAATCTTCGGGACGCAGAATATCAGGGAAGTTTCTCTATGAGCTATATATTTGAAGTATGAGTCATATTCACTATCCCGGTATTTCAGGCCCTCGGTAACACTATAAAGTACATCATACCAAAAATCCAGGTCGATCTGAGCATTACTAGTGCTGTGGGACACATTCTGTCCTCACACGGCTGAAAACCCCCAAACCTGACCCAATAAATTGTCTTGAGGTGGTTAGTAAAAATCGGGCGACGAGGTCCCCTGCGGATTTACTGTTCGAGTAGAATGAGCCTACTTGCAAAGAAAACGATTGAAAATTGAGCTCACAATCGCAGATCTCGTGAAAACTTACAAAAAAAAAAGAAAAATGGGCTGCGCCCTATGTTCCGCAAGTAGCTGTAATCATTCTCTAGTCTCCCGTAGTCAGACTCCACAAGATTTATGACAGTTGATAAATCTTTTATATTGAATCATTCTCAATATCTCCGCCGCCTTTATCTGCTCCCATGGATCTCTCAATCCGTGGAACAAGCACAATATATTGATAAAACAACGCTGAACTATTCCCAATGCCGAATTGGCGGTGTGGTGGAATGGCACGAATCCCAGGGCGGGAATTGCCACTGTGTCAATGCCACCTCAAAGCGCAGCATCAGTGCGCCTCAATGCTGCCTCACAGTTCTATGCAAATGGGAGCTTCAAACTGGGACATCCCCAGAGGATCCATTGTACGAGCGATTTGGAGGTAGTCAGGAGAGCCTAAATTCGAGCGGTGGTATACTGGTGGCATTCCCAGCCCTCCGCTGCTCTTCCATAATTCCTCTTTCTACCTTAATACGCTCGGTCTGCTGTTATTATACCTCCTTTCGCGTTATAATACTCATAGATTCAAATGCAATATGTAAATATGATTTTGAGGAAGTCATGATTTAGAGGTATCCCACTAAAACCCCAGACTGCCAGATCCAGTCTTTGGCCCTCATTTCCGTATCAATTTAGATCAAACAATACGTGAAATTGCTACTTTTACAAGTAATTTCATCCCACTATGACCGTTTTTTGATGCCATACATATTCACAAGGTCGAATCTTCAGAAAACACCGCATGGTTTTATTTTGGAGGAACGCCACTGGCAAGGTATACATTAAATTGTACCTGAAATACCGGAATTGCTCAATGTTTTTCATTGGAGTGATTTGATGCAGAAATGGGCCTCAACGGCTGCATGCAGAACTTTTCGTCCCCTGTATGGAAGGGCTGGTAGACGCCAGAAACACAGGGACTGCAAACCAATTTTGTGGGGTTTGTAGAAAAATAGCAGACAGTATTTTCTGTGGTCAATTCAAGAGTCAAGTGGTCGGTTTCCACTCAGTCTCAAGTGAAGCCTATGGACACTCTTCACCAACCTACGGTCTCGTTGTGGTTCGGATTTGAAGGTATTGGGTCGTCGAAGTCATCCGAGGAGTCAGTTGGTTCCTCGTGTCCCCCGTGTTCGGCTATCTTTTCCAAAAGGAATGGTTGACTCAATTCTTGCTGACTTGTTCAGTGATTCAAACGGGGAATTTCAAGAAAAGAAAATTGTCATGGCCTCATGTTGCTAGATTCAGCTTCCCTGTTCATCCACGATGCCTTTGCAAGTACTTTCATGCTGTATGGTCCACGTCTGTATATGGGATGATTCTAGAGACTCGATTTTTCAGAAAACACCCATTTTTGTTTCCCTTGTGAGGCAATGATACAGGTAAGGTATGGAACAAGCCATCCAGGACCTCATCAATTATAGAAGTTCAGTACTCTGTATCATTCTGACCATAAAGGACGTACCAGCCGTTTTCACATATATGGCCCTTAAATTGAGCCAGTACTTCGCTTGCATTGGAAAATCATGTGTCCAATATCTGCCCATGGTGGCACAAACCAGCTTGAGTGATGCCTGCGCGATGCGTGAAAAATGCGGCCTCCAAAGGTTGTACATCCAACACATAAATAGACTTGGTTTGGAGCCAAACAATTTCTGCAAGCAAGACATCCAAAACCACAATTTGGGCACTGGGCACTTGTTCAAACCTTGAATTTGCCTCGCACTTGGCCACCGAGCACCAGTGTTTGTAGGGACAAGGCAAATTCAGGGTTGGAACAAGCACCCAGGGGTCAAATTGTGATTTTGGAAACATCAGAACTAAATGGCTGCTGCCGGGATCGAACCGGGGACCTTTTCATTACATAAGCTAGAGGATATTCCAACTGAGCCACTACGCCGATGTATATGACGGGGAGAGGTACTGCCGTCTGCATAAGTCTGTGAAACTCGCGAAAAAAAATTCCGTATCATGTGCGGGGTACCGAGTGTTGCCGAGGAATTTGGTATGTTCCAAGCTCCGTCATTTCTCATTTCCTATCGTTCACACTGCACCGGAAACCCGTTCTATCTCTCTCGGGCTTTTGAATGCTCCTCAGAGTCCAATGTTATCTCGCTAGCCTATTTTTCGATGTTCGGCAACCCTCGGCAACCTCCACGTGACGCAAAAGTTTTTCTCGCGAGTTTCACAGACTTATGCAAAAGGCAGTAACGAGCGCTCACGTGATATGTCACGTCACGCGTAACGGGGCCAAAAAATTTTGGTCAACAGAATGCACTGGAGATATCAAAAGTGGGCTCCGGGTCACCTTGACTGCATTGATCTTGTCTCGCCTAAACGACAAACTACTGTACTATTACGTTCAAATCGACAGTCACGCATCACGCACCCCCCTGTCGGTATCGAGATCTGGCAAAGGTCACGCGTCACGGAGGCGTTTGTCGAACCACAAACTGTGTTGTTATTCCCCGAAGACGACGCGATACGTGCTCCGTCAGGGGAGAAATGAACAGATAGGATTCTGGGAGGGAAACGAGACACCACATTATCTAGTGGTGCAGATGCGATCCGTGCGCCCTCAGGTGAAAAATGAGAGCATTTGACGGAGTCTGTGTGCGCATGCGATAGCACAAGAACGGGTGCACCGGTGTCAGCGTCCCAGACGCGCACGGTATTATCTTCAGATCCAGACACAATCCGCGCGGCATCCGGTGAGAAATGGACGGAATGAACGCGGTCGTTAGGCCCCTCCAATGGCCCGACTATGCACGCGCCTGTTTGGGCGTCCCAGACGCGCAAGGTTCCGTCGTGGGATCCGGATACGATCCGTGTACCATCGTACGAGAAGCAAACAGACGACACCAAGCTAGTGTGACCATTGAATTCCTTCTGGAGATTAGGCCAGTGGGTTCCCAACGGACCGTGAATTTTGAGCGTTTGTGGGAACCTTCCGGCGAATTGTGTTTTCACTCGGGACTCGTGGGGTGCGAATGCTAAAGCCGACAAATAAATGTGTGGTGCGCTTTCTGCCAGGATGGGGGCAAAGGCAGACACAAATTTCATTGTGTTTTCGACTCAGAATCGCCGTGGCTATCGAATGCACCGGGTTCTGCAATTTTCTGTTCAGGCATGGGCAAGCTCTGCACTGAAAAGGCTCAATTTTGCATTCAATTAAACAGTCTCATCCCATAGTGTCTGCCTCATAGCTTGCCCACCGCTGCACCAATTGCCAAGGTCTGGTAGGCATTTCGACTCAGAATCGCCGTGGCTATCGAAGGCACCAGGTTCTGCTATTTTCCGTTCGGGCAAGGGCACGCTCTGCATTGAAAAGGTTCAATTTTGCGTTGAATTAGCCCCTATTTGCGCTTTGATCCGAGCCGAGCCATCAAACTTTGCATTCAGGCACAGTTCCATATTTAGCGATTTGATCGCACTTTCAATTACACATTCAATTGCCAAGGTCTGGTAGGCATTTCGACTCAGAATCGCCGTGGCTATCGAATGCACCAGGTTCTGCAATTTTCCGTTCGGGCATGGGCAAGCTCTGCACTGAAAAGGCTCAATTTTGCGTTGAATTAGCCCCTATTTGCTCAAACCGCGTGTTCTTTGCGAACTGGGTTGCGAACTGGGCGGCGCAGTATCTCCCAAAACTTGCTGTGAATGGGTTGAAGGTGGACAGGTTGGAGAATAACGTTGTTGCGGTGGAGGGGTACAAGCAGTTGTACTAGACGTAGATCACAGTTCTTGATTGATTTCTATGTAATGGCCTTTGAATGTGATTTACCATGCATTCAACCTGCCCATTTAATTCACTGAGCATTCAAACTGAGGTCGATGTCTATGCAATGACTTGAAACCGGTTTTACTGACGTCCCTGGACGGACTACCTGCCTCAGAAAAGTGGCCCAGCAGGCCATTTGATTCGCCAGGCATTTAAACTGAGGTCAATATCTATGCAATGACTTGAAAACTCCTTTACTGACCTCCCTTGGCAGACTACTAGCTGCCTCAGAAAAGTGGCCTAGCCAACTGTTTAATTCACCAGTCACTCAAACTGAGGTCAATGTATGTACAATGACTTGAAACCTATTCTAATGGCATCCCCTGACATACTTGCTGCCTCAGAAAAGTGGCCCAGCAGACCGTTTAATTCAACAGTCACTCAAACTGAGGTCAATGTCTATACAATTACTAGAAACACATTCTACTGACAGACTAGCTGCCTCGAAAATGTGGCCCAGCAGACCATTTAATTCACCAGCCATTCAAACTGAGGTCAATGTCACGCAATGACTTAAAACCTATTCTACTGACGTCCCTTGACAGACTAGCTGCCCCACAAAAGTGGCCCAGCAACCGTTTAATTTACTAGTCACGCAAGCCGAGGTCGATTTCAAGGCAATGACTTGAAAACTCCTTTACTGACGTCCATTGACAGAGTGATCGTGCTAGGTTCTTAACTTATGCCATGCTCCGATTAGGCCTCAGTACATAGCAAATTCGGGATGTTCATAGAGAAGATCCAGAACTTTTCAGAACCATGCGACCGGCATCGCCTTTATAGATAATGAAGAGCTTCAAAGGCCCAGGCTTAACGATGAACGCACCCCCCAGAAAATCGGAAGAGACAGTTGTGCTTAGAATTGCGCTGGCTATCGCCAGCCAAAGTCCCGAACTTGAAGAGAGTTTTTTTCGCTAACCAGAAGAACCGTGTGGAGGTAACCAGAACACTCTTGAAGACTTGGATCCTACAGTATAGTTCCAGCAGAAATGAGCACGTCAGTGAGTCCCAGAGTTCGAAGCATTGAGTAAACAAGATATATATAGGATGAATAAAGGACCTGAAAACCACTACATAACTTTAAAGACAACGAGGAACTCGACGAGCATACAGAAATCTATTCGGGGATAAGACCAAAAGGGGGTAACCACGACCTGTCAGCACAGAACAGGCAATTGGGAGGCCCCCGGTCACTACCAGCAATTGGGGGCGTTAAGGGACGTGATATGACGTCATACATCAAGGGATGATAGCAACATTAAGGGGATTGGCGAATGAAGCCATTTATCATAGACAGACGCCACGAACTTGATGCTCGTAAGTACCTCACATGTTTAGTATCAGGCCCTGACCATGGCGTTTCTGAAGGTCTCTCTGGTTCTGCTTTCTTTTGTTATTTCAGTATCGACCCAATCTGAAGAAGTATTCGAGACGCCTAAACCACTCTGGACCGCCTTCCATCACGCTATTCGGCGTGTCGCGGTCGTTGGAGCTGGACCTGCTGGCCTCCAAGCTGCTGCGAAGCTCATTGAGCATAGCTTCACGGTGCGCCTGTTTGAGCTCCAGGGGGAAACTAGCTTTACAGTGAAGAGACTCCTGTTAGGGAGCCGTATCCGTGATTCCTACGCTGAAGGTCCCGGTTACATTGCACGGAATTGTCCTACCTGGGAAGAAAAGGACCAGGATAACGAATTTTACGAAGAGCATCCCGATTACGAAGGCGAGGAGGGAAAGTACGAAGAAGACTGGTGAGATCGTCGTGTTGGGGGTCGAACTGGAGGGCGTATGTAACGAACGTGATCGTCACTTCGTGACGCCCCCATCAATTTCTGTCCTTTTCCTTTCCTCCGTATACACTCCCTCCTAACATCTCTTTTATTTCTCTAGTTCACGATTCGACGCGTATCCCGTGGATAGTCGACACACACACCCGTTCACCTCAGTTTCCGCTTGTGGCGGCCCGATATTTGATGCCACCATTGTTAGCACCGCCACCCCTGGTTTCGTATAAAAGCCTGTACCCGTAGTTACGATTCTTCGGTCAATCCACTGCTTAAAACAGTCACAGTGGTCGATTCTCCCAAACCTCTCGTGTGCCGGAACCCGTCTACTCACGCTTCCGTCACATGGAAGTCCAGGATGTGGACCTCGCAAAGCCCAAACAGAGCCGGAGAGCAATGGGCTGAAGTAGATCAAAAAGCCCCTATCAGCCTCGCGATACTACTGTGCGCGCTACGGTGCTGCTTCTTGAAAATAATTCGGACGGGCTTAGCCCTAATTACAGTTAGACAAGGTATGGCGTGTGAGTTGCGCGTGAGTCTCTCTGTTTCGAGGAAATATAACAAGGGTTCAGAGAGAAACCTGACCAGAATATACTCGTGTGCGCGCAGAATGAATCTTGACACACGAGGTTGATTTTCTTACCAAAATGTTCGTTAAACAACGGACTATAGTATTGCCATTCAGTTGCGAGTTCAACTTGAAGGGCTGGCCCAACACTGGGGAAAATTCAAAAAGGCCTCAAATATCGACACTACCAACACTACAACTTTGGAGTTGATATCCCGTTGAGTTGGAAAGATTTCTGTGGTTGTATAAAGTACAAACCAATTTAAAAAGCAAAGTGTAACCCTGAGCGGCCACAACAGGATTGATTCGTATTGTGTTAGGAATAGGCAAGTTTACCCCTTTTCGTAGGTCGGGCACCGGCATACAAGACATATTATCTTGAAAATATTAACGTAGTTCATTTTTGGGATGTATTACAATGTACCGTGCTTATACTAGAGTTTTATCGTTTACCTGCAGTCAACTCGACTTTTCTGAATATCCGAAAGCCTTTCGGCTGAACAAAACGAACCAAACACGTGACTGCCACGCGAACTGGGATGTGCCAGATAGAGATCTGTTACCTGCGGGTCGCAAAATAACGAGATGAATGGGCAGGATATGTCGTAATTGTAAAGCGGTTCCTAGGCAGTCCGGATAAGTCTGAGGGGAAAGCACGGCAACCCAGAGGCTCGCGGGGTGTTCCTGAGTGCAGGGAATCGAGTGTAGTGGAACATTTGTAATAGTGCGTGAAAATTGCTGATGAGGGCGGAATAAAATCGGAAATAAGTGTATAACGGATTGTATATGGACCGTTGGACTCGAAACCATGGAGCTAATATTCATGGACAGGCTCCTCGGATGCTGGCCAAGGGAATTTCTGTCGTAGAATGGGAAGAACTGGCCCACGCCTCCCCCACTATGACATTTCCAAAAAAGGCATATCTCATCAGCACGTGTTCGATGCGAAACCAAACAACGCGTTTTGAGCGTCAACAACCTCCTCTACCATGGATGAGCCTCTACGAACACCGTCTTCGCCTCTTACAGCCACAAAAAAATGCTCTAAACCATGGTGTAAAACTCTATTGGACCAGGACTACAAATACAAGAGCTGTGACTATTGCCGATCTCTCGACAGCAAAAATCAAAGGGGAAAAAGGACAAAGGCAGCTGGCTTGGTCAAAGCGAGTGCTACTGATGGCACAGCATCCCGAAAGAGAAGAAGGGCCTCTCTCGGAGGCACCGATGACAGGCCCACTACCCGGCAGAGGACAGATCAGTCTTCCGACGACGGCTCACCCTCCCGAGGAGATGCCGAGCAAGAAGACTCGGACGATGACACGCGTGAGGACGATGGAGGGATTGAGGTAAGTATCTCGATCTGGTCCTCACCTGTATTGACGTGAGACTCAGACATTCGCCGATGCCGAGAGCTTCTGTGACACTTTGCGGGCCGAATTCAAAACAGGGAAAGCTGTGGATTTCCACGGCACGTATCCTATACCCGCCGATCCCCCTGGTGTCCCCAAGGCAGCGTGTCCAGATGGTTGCCGCAGAAATCTGGAAAATTAGCAACTACCGGTGGACGTAAGTAAGATTTAGATGTAATAAATATAATGCTAACCGGATATATGTAGTGTAAAGGATCATAAGAAGCTAGCCAGCGGCCATCGGACCCGCTTCTGGTGTAGTCAGGACGAGGCACGGAAGAAGAAATCAAAGGCGTCACAAAATCCGGACGTCCGTAATCGGGACAATGTCGGCATGAAGCGATATCCCTGTGAAAGCAAGTTGTCCATCAGCTGCCGAACACGAAAGGACGACGAAGAAAATCTCTATGTAACCATCCAGCTCAAGCATGCCGGAAAGCACGTCAGCTATACCGACGTCTCCATGCCCCCCGAGGCGCTAGATATGATACGCGAAAATGTGGAATGGCTTACCCCAGTAGCGATGGTCGGCCAGATACAGGCAGCCTTTCCCAGTGTTACTGCCGCGCAAATTCACAGGGCATGGATGGAGATGAGCGAGATGTTCTGGCGGTTTGACGATGACCAATTGTTGTCGACGAAGAAACTGCTCGAGGAACACAAAGATGATGTTGATATCTTCGAGCCGGTAGATGTTCCTGAAGGCGTGGAAATGCTATGTTGGGGTATGAAGAAGATCGCGGGGCCACTGAAGGGCAAGATTGTCGAAATTGGTGTTGACGCCACTTGTAAGTGCTGGTGGCCTAATTAGGAAACTCAGACTGACAGCGGCGCAGATAATACGAACTCAAAGCACCTTGAGCTCTATAGCATCATGGGCGAGTACGATAATGCCGGCTTCCCATTGTCATACTGTCTCCTGTCGACAGCTTCTTCAATTGATCAAGGGAAGCGTCGAAATGCTCTTACCGCTTGGGCCAAGTGTCTGCGAGACACGTACGGGATTATCGCGCGATTCACACACGTTGACAAGGATATGGCGGAGATCGGCATGCTCAAGGACGTCTGGAATGCAAAGATTAGTCTCTGTTGGTGGCATCTACGTCGTGCGGTACGCACCCGACTCGCAAATGCCAAACTCGCGACCACCCCATATGATCCCGGCCGTGCACATGCCGAGTTCTCCTTCATCAACCTCGCATTCGTTCCGGCTGGCCAGGCCGATGGAGGAGAGTACGAGGGGGGCATCCCAGACACAATCACACCTGTCGTACCCGTCTCCCAACTGCCGCGGACCATAACAGTCTCCAATGGCCTTCGCATCACCATCCCGCCCCGTCAAGCGCTCGGACGGGTTGACACGAATGAGGCTAGGCCACGCGTCAATCCCAAGTCATCTCGGGAGGGCGTGAGTGACATTTGCATCGACTCCGTGGCAGGGATGGAGTCGGAGCATCGTCTGCACGTCACCGGAGACTGCGTGGTCGATGACGGAGCTGAGGAGGCCATGGATGGTGACGTAGGACCGACGCCGTCACTGCAGGCAGCTAAGATCGCAACGGGGAAGGAGAACACAGGATCGGACACACCCGATCCTGTCCACACGAGACGTGGACGTGTTGTGAAGCCTACGCAGAAGGAGGACGCCGCAGATCCGAAGGTCTTGGCGCAGGCGATGAAAGCGCGTACCACAGGAGTCGCAGCGCCGAAGCCGCGGAAAGAAAAGGCCAAGCCAGCTGGAACTGACCCGGCGTCTGACAGCGAGAGTGAGGAGAAGGGGGGGAAAGACAAGCAGACACGGCGCACCTTCTGTCCAGCCCAGTTCCGAGAACCCATTGTGAATATGCTGGAGAAGCACTATTGTGCGCATCCCCTGCTCCCCGGATACGCGCACCCGAGCCCTGAAGGGATAAAGCGCTGGGCTGTGACGCAGATGTATAAATTTTGCGTCGAGCATGGACTGCGAGAGGTTTAGGCATACCTATGGGAAAACTGGTACCGAAAGTCGCGGTGGGAGCTCTGGGCACGCTCGGCGCATGCAGAAATACCCGTGCTGAAGACCACAATGATCTTGGAAAGCCAGTCAGTACACAATTGTCATCACCAGCGGCGGATTTTACTTACAATCTATAGCTGGCGGCGTATTAAGCATGACTTCCTGCACCATTTCCACATGCCACGCTGTGATTTGTTGGCGTGGATCCTAATTGTCAAGTTAGCGCCCAGTTATTACCGGAAACTTGACCGGCTGCTTACCGACACGGGGCGCTATCGTGAGCTGCCTGCGTGGCGCAAGGACTTCAAGAGAACATGGCGGGGGCTCGAAAAGACACCTATAACCCTCCCCGTGAATCCAGCATACAAAACGGACGCGAAAAAAGGACTCTGTACCTGTCCTTCACTGCCGACCTCCCGCTTCCTCATTTGTAAACACACTGTTCAGGGTGTCAAGCGGGTCCCTCCTGTGTTCTTCTTAGAGGTCAAGCGCAGGCGCACCGCGCCGTTCTGGGTGCATCCTTCATTGCGGCCACTGTCAGATGAGAATACTCAGGACGAGACTTCGGAAGACGTTACTGCAGACCCAACTAACATGGAAACGACCCCGGACTGGGACGACGACGACGACGACGACGTGGTCGACACACACAAGCCGGAGGATGGCCAGCTCACGTTTCTTGAGGCGATGGACGAAAATATTGAGCTGGTTGTCGAGTTTGCGAAGGGCCTGAAGTTCCAGCGGCAATTCCGGGACCAGAGGATGCTACAAACCCTAGAACGCGAGGGGGCATCGTTCCTACGGCTGGCACGGGCGTGTCTTGGGAAGGAGAAGAGGCTGAGGTCAACACGAGGCACGGCACCTTCGACGTGGGACAGATCAACCGGCACTGCCATGTTCTACCGCGCTAGGCCCGCACCGACTGATGACAGACCGCGGTAAGCCGGAACGCGTCTTATTCGACGGATTTTATTGCAGAAAACAACGTTAATATTAGTACTTGGCCTACATACGACTTGCAAGTGTTTCGACGTTAGCGTTATCTTATTGCTGAACCTTTAGGTTTGGCTACCCAGGGGAACATCTGTTTCGGCCAACACAGCATTTCGTCATACATATTGGTCATCGCAGAGAAAGAAATTGCCAGGCAAATGGGCAAGGGAATAATATCATACAAAAAACTTGAGGGTATTTCAGAAGTCGTCTTACAGATCTATTTCCTTAATCCGCGGCCATTCTGTTGCGAGTGGATAAAGTGACTCTGCTAAGTTCCATTTTGGTCATTACTCATTTCCGCTTCGTGGTCGGGCCAGTATCCGCCACCGTGCCACTGCCACTGCCAGTGGGACTTTCCAATGCGGAGATCATTGATATATCAATTTGCCAGGCCCCCTCGCATCTTTGCTTTCTCCCCCATGCCGTCCTTTGCTACCTTCTGCGATACACCCGTATTCACTCGATTCGACGGTCGTGCTGCAAGCTCTTGTGTTTCCCTGGATTGGGTGATCAATTCGGGGATCCCCACACGCGGCTCCCAGCTCTCCGGGCCGCTCACGCTTCCTTGCAACGCAGGTGTCATCTCTATCTTCCTGCGCGATGTCCCCGTGACTGCTTCTTTGCCCTGCGACTTGGTCCTCGGCTTGGACTGGGTCCAACTGGTGCGCAAATCGGCACAGCAGGTGGTCGTGCATCTAAGCAGTGGCGCACTGGATCTTCGAACACTTGGCTCATCATCCATAGGTGTGTCGTCTCGTCTGTGATCACACTCATACTTACTTGTAGTCTCCCCGTCTCTTACGCCGGTGTTCCCAGCGAACCCCGGTGTACGTTTCTCGGCCTTATCAGTGTCCACGGGTGGACCTGGTGCAGTACCTTGCCCCTCACTGATGCCAAGTACGCGAGGCATCGGTGTCGTAGCCCCCGGGATACCTCGTACGCGAGAAACCCCAACGTCTTGTACGCGAGATGGAATGTCCGGGCAGGACGTTCAAACTGCTGGTTTACCAGCAGCGGCTCGTACGCGGGGCAAAATGTTGAATATGAATATTTTAAATGAACGCGATCCTTTTGTTCGTCTCTCTTTGGAAGATAAAATTGCTGTTGTCCACTTTCTCATCGTTGATCACCGAATTGATGTTCTTGCTTTGAGGAGCATGACTGCTCGCCATAAACATGTGTCTTCAAGACTGTCTGGTGAAAAGAGGAAGAGTGCTGATGCTTTACGCTCGGAGTTCCTCGCTCATCAATGTACAGAAGCTTGTCTCGTATTGAAGTCCGAAGCTCTGCTAGCTGGATTAAGTCCGCCTTTGCTGACACCTGTCGAAATCCAACTGTGCCTGCTTCTTCTTGGTACTCGAAAACGAAATGCTCCGTTTCACAGTGCAGCGGGGAGACAAAGATAGCAGTGTATACAAATACATGATGGGTTGGTCATGCATGGCTGAGGCCGTCGCTCCCGCAACAGGCCAAGATTGCCATGTTTACCACTTAAGAGGCAAGAGGGGACGGGAGCGACAGCGCCAGCTTACTGGCCTCGGTGCTAGGGCGGCGTGGTCGCTGCCGTTAAAAGAAGCGAGCGATCGGAGGGGCAAGCTTGAAGGTAGCGTCGGTTCAATTTTGAGACTCGGTGACTCACTCACACCATAGTATATACATCGGTACCCTGCGTGCCTGGCATGGCCGAAAACATGGCAACGGAGCTTGGAATCTCCAACGGCAGCCCGGAGATGCTCATATATCCGAGGAGATCGAAGACTGCTGTTATGCCATACAGTACCAGCGAGTTAAACTCAAGACCGTTACCAACCCGATCCATTTCTGCCTCCCAAAAGGCTTACAGTTCGGCCCGCTCCTAGCTCCGTCTCATCCTCGTTAGACGTGTGCTGCATCGATCCGGCCAACTCCCTGACCATTCAGAGTGTATATGCTATGCTCCCTTGGGTAATATCGCTGCGGGTCTCTGTATTCTCCGCCCGCTCGGGCATCTCCCAAGAACTGCGGGACGAACCTCAGCGCACCGAGCTCAAATGCACAAAAAGCAAAGGGATACCTCGGCGAACAGTTGGCATGGTTCTACGGCGTGATTCTAATACTGTAGAAGGACGCATCGAGATGCTGACGGAGAGATAGCGACCATGAATGGGTTGCTTTCAACGGGTCCATGGCCAATCAACAGGTATGGTATTCGTCTTAATTTACCCATTGCCCTGTTGACCGCTGTGTTAGTGCATTCTCAATTACCTGGCACCGTCAGCTCGATAATTGTTATCCTCAACTCGATGTTCGATGAGGCGCGCCCGCGCCGCACATAACTTCTCGCCATCCCAACATGCTATCGTTCTCTATTCGCCAGCCACTCATACCTTCCCCATTAATCATCCCCGAGCTGTAACATCATTTTCTCTCTTTGCAGAAGATATTGGTTCCTGCCCTGTACCGTCCTTGTGACGATTTGAACCGACTCTTCCTCTTGTACTTATCTTCAAGTTCTATGTAGTCACACCATATAATTGATCTCTCCCCATCTGAATTTTGAATCCATGGGACAGGAGCAGAAAGTAAAAGAGTTTCAGTTTGCTCACACACCTAAAGGTTCAGCGCCCGCCTCGAAGAGGCCCAATCCAAGTCATCTTATTTGTAATCAATTACCTTTTTAGGAATGTCATAGTGGGGGAGGCCAAGGGGGGTTAATGGGAAGTCCTGACGAACACGAGGGAATCAATCCCGAAGATATTAGGCCTCACAGAGCAGGTAGGTTAGAAGTGGCCTGGCGGATACGAGGGGATTGAACCCGAGGTGGTTTATGCATCACGGAAAGAGTTACAATGCAATTGACCCAGCGAGGACGAGGGAATTCAAAACCCTTGAACAGATAGAAGCTACAGTTCCAGGTGACCTGGCAAAGACGAGGGAAATAGAACGCAAGGTTCGGTATGCATCCATCGGGAGCGTAGATGATCTAGCGGGTGCCGAGTTGAACCCAAGGCTTACGCATTGTAGAGTAGGTGGCAGTCAATTGCAGAACAAAGTTGATTGGTCAGGAATGAGATTGGTTGACGCCAGTTCACAGTTCACAATTCAAGAGGGACCCAGAAGAACCGAGCAGTTGGGGCCAGTGAATTGCGGAATGGGGGAGTAGCGGAAGGAATGCCCACTCGAATGGCAGAGACAGCGTCCTATTTATCCTCGGAAAGTGGTCGGAGCGTTGCGTGGGCGCAGCTGTAACGCAACTGCAGCACAGGTGGAAATTCACGGCAAGAAACTACGTGTAGCTGCGGATCGAACTGCGAGATGGTCAGCTGAGAAGGGCAAATGCACTGCGTCGAAACACCAATTAAGCCGGCGTGAGTATGGACGCGCCAATCTTTTTATGGGATGTCGACAAGCTTAATTTTATAAAGAGGGTGACTTGAGCTACTTTGTGGGTAAATGGATGGATCTAGAGTCATATTGACGTATTTGGAATTTAATCAAATGTAATTGATTAAATTGTGGTTAAATACGATTAAATACGGTTAAATTACAATTACATTATGTTACGCCTGTATCAGCCGTGCCAAATTAAACAGATGCGCATGAGCCGCATGCGGCTTTTGGCCATTGTGCAAAGCCACGCAGAATTTTTGTCTTTTATCCGTTGAATAGCACTATTCTACCTCTAAGTATGTTTTCAGAGCCGAAACCTAGGACTGTGGAATTCGTAAGCGTGGGAAATGGTGTACTTTCACGGCATCACTGCCCAAGTCTTCACCACCATGCCGTTCTTGACGCTTTTGCGACTGTCACTAAGTCACCTTACACCAGACACTACGAGATGCCTCAATTGCATGTATTATATTCGAAAATATGGCGTTGAAGCCCGCCCAAAACAATTTTGCCGATGCGGCTTTGCACAATGCGCAAAAGCCGCATGAAGCCGCATGCGGCCCGTGCGGCTTTTGCGCATCCTGTCTATTACGTTTCGCTTCGAATAAGCGATGATCCATGGAGACCAGGTTCCGACGGCTTACGTGTCATGTCGAGTCAATGCTCTCCTTAACATCCCCGAATTTGCAACCGCCTGCGCTCATTCTGGGTGAGGGCATAGATGTGTTGTGATGGGCATTGTAGCTGTGTTAAAGCCCCAGTGACACTGTGAGGGAATAGTCCCCAGTTTCTTATAAACAGAGGATACAGAAAAACTCACTTGTATAGGGTATGTTTGAATTAGACCCCAGCACTTGTTCAAACCTCAAATGATGGCTTGATTTGCTCATATGTGTATTTCCCATCAGATGACATATTTGGGCAGCACTTCCTCCACTTCCCAGGCCATGATACTTGGGCGCTTGTTTAAACCTTGAATACGTCAAGCGGATCACATCACATGTGCTGACCTAAGGACGTGGACAGGTCCATCAGCTCTATTTATACACACCTTCGCCCTGCCACGTCACAGCATCCCTCACCAGCTGAGTGTTCCTTATGGATGCACTGTCGCCAGTGCACAGTCCGGCTGATCGACTCCAGAGAAGCAGCGCCAGCATCTCCAGAGACAACTGTCTTAACTATGACTACATCCCGCTGCACAGTATACCTGAGCGGTTTGCCACCCACTTGCGCACGCTGACGTCAATCTTGGATTTCTTGCTGGTCACTCCAATGAGTACCAATATCAATGTGGCCCCACAAAGTGACTGCGTGAGAACTCTTTATTTGAAATGTCCTTGCACCAACGTCGTCCCAAAGCGGAGATCCGATGCGAACACCCGTCTGGAGGTGGCTCCGGCGTCCTCTCCGGAATGGAATAGCCTAAACCTCGAGTATCAACTGGGAGTGACGGACCAAATCTACACAACCGCTCCGCCTCCCTCTCCGGAATGGGATGGTCTACAGCTCGAGTATCCGCTGGAAGTCTCTCATCCTCGAGATCAGATTGAGAAAACGAGCTTGGATCCTGCTCCGCCTCCAACCCCCAGACACACCAGCAACGCAGGTGACGCGGCGGTAAGTTCGAGCACCCATTCACAGCCGGTCCCACTGCATCATAATATCGAGGAGGTTCAGGCTTTTCCCACCCCCCTTCCATTCATCGGTCAGACTCCGGAGAACAACTGGACCGAGGCGGAAACCGCCGTGTTTGGTAGAGCAGATCCTGTAGACGACGAGTGGACGGATGAAGAGAGCAACCAGACCGGTGTAGGTTCCCATTCAAAGCACAAGAGTGGTAATAATATGAAACAGCATCCCCAAGGTACAGTGGTGTCCCTCTCTTCAGATTGGGCCGTTCAATAACTGTGACATGTTAGCGCGACACTGGGTATACACTGACAGATCACCATCCCCCGGAGCGGTGGAGAAAATTCCGGAGTTCCCCAAGGGAAAAACTCGGAGTGGGAGGCACTTTTCATTCACAGAGCTCGGTGAAGGCGATTGTAGAATTAATCTGGCCCCCGCAAACTAACTCACGCTGAGTAATATATTTCCATCTTGAAGCGCGATGACAATCGACTTTGGATATATTTGGGTAATCTGTATACCCCAAATTTCAACATGAGCTTCCCACATTCAGTTTTGCCAGGAATTCACATTTAGGTCAAGAATCGGCCACAAATGACTCAATTCAACCAGCATTTGCCTTTTTGAGAAAATATCAACAGTGAAAGAAATTTCCCAAGCGAGTCTATGGTAAATTCAGTCCTAGAATCAGAAGATTTGGAGTGAAGCAGACTCACTTTGAGGTCAATCTTAACCTTATCATAGTACTTGAGCGAAGACTCCACAACCAGAGTCCGAAGCTTTGTCCAGTGTGGAATATCTCCGTCTTGCAATAGGGTGTTTCAGAATTGAAACTTTGGGCCCAACTTGTGCCCTAACTCCGACCCCAACCTGACCTCAACTTGACCTAAGTTGAAGCAAAAGTTGGGGAGTTAATCGTGAAACACCTAAGCAAGTTTTTTCTCTCGCAACTTCGAAGTTGAGGCAAGGTCGAGGCCGCGTACCACGAAAAGATGCGATGCAAGCCGAGAACCAGATTAGCCGAAGTTGAGGCACCGAGTTGGGGCATCAAGTTGAGGCACAAGTTGGATGTCAAGTCGAGCTCTTATGCACGACTTGACATCCAACTCCGATTTCGTGCCCCAACTTGTGCCTCAACTTGATGAAAGTTGGGGCACGAGTTGGGGCGTAAGTTGAGCTCCAAATTCTAATTCTGAAACACCCTAATGACTCGCGTAGCATTAGCAGTAAATCGCGAAAGTCACGTTTTTCGATCAAACGTAATCCACTGAGCATATGTTAATCAGTACTGAACTCAGACGTAAAGTTGAACTTACCAGACCATTGGACACAACGACTGTAATCAATTGGTCTTCAGGGCTTGAGTCGAGAATGCTCGATACTGATGGCAGTGTGCGATACTTCGGGCGGATAGCTGCCACGAAACCCTAAAATCGATTGCCCGCGCACACTCAGATCGACTGCGACTATACCCTTGGACCGACTGCCGAAATGGCCGAAATACAAGTGGGTTCATGCAGTCGTTCCAAGGGTGTTGTTTCAGTCAGTCTGAGTGGTTTATAACACTCAGACCAAGTGCTTTTGGGCACGTGATCCGACTGCGACTTCTCTCCACAGTGATATATTGGGCGGCATGGGGCCGAAATCGTTCCAATCCTTTTCTCGAGTCCGACCCTCTGGGGACATAGCCAGGGCAATTCTGAACAAAACTATCTCTTTGATTTTTTTTTCTTCTGAGGCCCTCCTCAGGGGCCTGAAAGCCCCTCATTGGACATTATTGGGATGTTCATCAATATGTTGTGTCCAATAACTGATGAAATTGGAGTTGACATTCACTGCCATTCAGAGGTTCGATGGTGATGGGAGCCAACTTCGCTAGACGACCCAATCCTGATGAATGTGGGTCGACGTTCTGGCTGCCAAAGTAAGGAGCGTCATTTTGCGGCTTCCCAACATGCGTTGAAGAAGTTATTCAGCAAACATCACGTCGGAAATTGCGAGGCCTCTCCCTCTGCCTCTGGTATTCATATAGAGCCTGCGTGGCGACGCACCTCTACCGGCGCACGCACACCAGGATTGTGGCTCGCTTCAGGTGTATGTTGAAGCCCTTCAAATAGGTGGTACACTTTCTTGTTCGGAAGCCATAAGTACGCAAAATTGAACATCTCCGAGATCGCCGAACAGCGGGATGTCAACAAAATTAGGTGCATAGCATGCTTTCCTGTGATTGTATTTGCAAGATATTTCACGCCTCACATGGCGGGCTAGATTTATTTCAAATAGGGAAGACTGTTGATCTGTTGTTGTAGCACTCGGAGCTTGTTGCTTTTAATTCATCTCATTACGCCAATTTGCCTTCACCAGAATATGTAGCCTCAACTTATCAGAAGAACCATGCTTCAGGCGGTTCCAACAACGAACTTGTGGAAAATATCACCTGTGTCAAGACCCTTCTGGGGATTCCCCTGACTAGTGGTGAAGGTTGGCTGTCCTTTGGATGCATGCAGCGATAACGGCAAGCACTTGAAGAGCGCAAAATCCACTAAGTCCACGAAGAGCGCTCAGAACGCTTTCAATGTGAGTGAAATAAATCATACATTTTTCAAAATATTGTAAAATAGAACACTTTATTGGGGAATTTTCGGAATTCAATATTAATGCGAAATGTACGCGATTTGTCACATCGCGTGACCGTTACTTTTCGCTTTCAGTCTTCGACGCCAGCCCGCAAGCTGCCCGCCGTTGCAAGAAATATCGTAAAGGAAAGGAGGTGACTCCGCAGACATGGAAGGCGAAGTTCGGAGCAGGGGGTATCGAGCTTACAGCCAAGTGTAGGGAATGCTCAGAGATATTTTTATTTGCCGAAGTACTTGAAATGGCTGATTAACGATCTGGCAGCTGAATCCGACATGCTCAGAGCACTTCAGCCCGTCAATATGACTGTAATTGGAACACGCGTTGTCAACTTCATTCACGAATGGCTTACGACACCTTCCGACTCCAGCAACATCCTTTGGCTTTACGGTGTTGCGGGCTCCGGTATTCACGCCATCGATTCAGCCAAAAAATTCGGTGGCCATTGAACTCCTGCGGCTCGAAGATGCAAAATTGTGAGCAAACTGGGTCAAACACAGAAATATTGTGAAGCTTGCTTCGGCGGGGGTGAATTTGCCGGAAATTTATGCTGGACACCCTCCCGGTATTCATGCCGCCGACTCAGCCAAAAAAATTGGTGACCATTCAACTCCTGCGGCTCGAAGATGCAAAATTGTGAGCAAGCAGGGCCAAACACGGAAAATATTGTGCAACTTACTGCGGCGGTGGTTAATTTGGCAGATATTTATGCTGGGAACCCTCCCGGTGTTCACACAGTTGATGTAAAATTGGGAGAAAGCAAGGCCAAACGCAGAAAATGTTGTGAAACTTGCAGGTTGGCGTAAGATAGGTGTCACTCGTCTCCAATAGCCATCCAAGCCGAGCTCACGCACCCGGTCTCCCGTCACGCTGTGGAACCCAGACGACTGGGAGAAAACCATCTTAACAACCGAATTGATGTACCTTCCTTTTTTAGATTCCTTTCTGATGCGAGCTCTGTAGCTCTAGGAAAAGTGACTGACACTTCCTACCCCTTGGCCGGTATTTTTTGCAAATTTCTATGATCAAAGATTCCTGCAAGATGATGGATTCACCCACCTACCCTGCAACAACCATTGCCTGGATTTCTTTTCTGAAGAAACACGGATTTGTCAGGACTGCGGCGATAGCTCAGTTGACTCCGCGGAATCAAGGGACTGTTGCTCATTTCACAGCAGCTTTACCGTTCGCCGACGATTCCACCACTTCCAACTTATTCTTGACGAGGGAACTCAGCCGTGACTGGTTCATCGGGTCGGGTCTACAATATTAATGGTACGTAAAGTGTGCCTCTGTTGATGCTTTGGTTCTCATTATAATTTTCAACGCTCCCGAGCCCTCTGCCCTCATCAGGCCCGAATCTCATTCCGCGGCTGCATTCACGCGGAGCGCGCATTATCCTTTCTGCCGCGTTAAGTGAGCGATTTTGTAGTCGAACATCGCAATTCAATGGCCCAGCCCGGGGATTCAAATGCATTTCTGCCGTGTTGGGCAGAGCATCACTGTGGCTGGGTGTTTTCCATCAATTCTCGATTAAATCCGACTATCCAATACGCATTTCTCAGGCACCTAATAGGAGTTTTGAAGAGACCGAATTCAGGAACAGACATACCTGACCCTACCTTACCTTTTCAGTTTTTGTACTTGACTTGAATTAAGCCCGGAACGAGGGCAAAGGAAAAGTTTTAAACTACGTGTAAATGGCATTGTTGGATGATTGTCCAACGATTTGTAAATATCTAAAATTGGGGCTGAGCATCGTTTTTTGGTTTCAATTGCAATCACTTGTAATCAATCGGCAAAACGAACGCGACGAGAATCATCCCCACGAGACACCCGGACCTTGGGAAGGTCGATGATGGGAATAAGTCGCGTCCTGAAATTTGTTAGCGCCAGCGGCCACATGTACATATAATGACTTACCCAGCTGCACGATTTTCTTCCAGTTTGAATCTTGGAAGTGGATATCAAGCTGGTCTCTCCGAGCGCCGGGCCCAGAGACGCTCGTGCTATTGGCCAATCGGTTGGCATCCCGCCCACCCCCGCTCTGGAGCCTCCCCATTTGTGCGGCCCACAAGAGGCGTGAGGTTGAAGGAAAATAAGATATTTCACAGCTCAATATGAGCCGGCAGGTTGAATTTGGGGACCAGGAAAACAACGAACTTCTCCCCCTCCTTGAATTGGATGTCGAATTCGAACAGCTTCATCCGCTCCCACAGGTTTTCATGCCACTGGCAGGCAATATCGTAAGACACGAAGAGGCGCAACAGGGGGCTCCCTGCAACGCTCATGAAGAAAATGTAGTCCATATTGATATATCTGGTCAAAATACTGTTTTGGCGTGAAATCTCGGCTCATTGTGCCGAGGTTCACGTGCATTTGTTTGGATTGAAATGGAGAGCCCTGAGCACCTTTTCAAAAGCACCAGGGCTGTCAAAATAAATCTGAAGCGACAGTTTGAACCCAAATTTCGCTGGCTATCCTCCCAGCAAGACCCCATCAAAATCCAGCTTGAAATGATGGCACAGTGGTCAAAATACTGTCTTGGTGTGAAATCTCGGCTCATTGTACCAAGGTTCACATGCATTTGTTTGGATTGAAATGGAGAGCCCTGAGCACCTTTTCAAAAGCACCAGGGCTGTCAAAATAAATCTGAAGTGACAGTTTGAACGCAAATTTCACTGGCTATCCTCCCAGCAAGACCCCGTCAAAATCCGGCTTGAAATGATTGCACGGTGGTCAAAATACTGTTTCAGTGCGAAATCTCGGCACATTGTTTGGTGATGGCCTGGATTTGTTTGGATTGACATGGAGAGCCCTGAGCTCCTTTTCAAAAGCACCAGGGCCGTCAAAATAACTCTGAAGCAACAGTTTGAACGTAAATTTCGCTGGCTATCCTCCCAGCAAGACCCCGTCAAAATCTGGCTTGAAATGATTGCACAGTGGTCAAAATACTGTTTTGGTGTGAAATCTCGGCTCATTGTGCCAAGGTTCACGTGCATTTGTTTGGATTGAAATGGAGAGCCCTGAGCTCCTTTTCAAAAGCACATCTGCTTGGATTTTGCTGTTGAGTGCCCATATCACTTTCTGGAATCATTATGGACTAAAAATGACCCTCAGAACCAGAATCCAAGGAGAAATGCCCCCAGCAGAATTTAAATACTGGGTGAAACACCCATTTTTGGCCGTTTCGAGTTTGGATTTTGAATCCATGAGGCGGACAGCTCACTTCTGGGATTACTACACACCAATAATGATGCTCAGAACCAAAATCCAAGCAGGAATGCCCTTGGCAGAATTCAAATACTGGGTAAAACACCCATTTTTGGCCCTTTCGAGTCCGGATTTTGAATCCGTCAACTTAGATATTGGTACTGGGTGCCCATATCTCTTGCTAGGATTATTGCGCACCAAAAATGACACTTAGAACGAAAATCCAAGCCAGAATGCCCTTGGAGGAATTCAAATACTGAGTGAAACACCCATTATGGCCATATCGAGCCCAGATTTTCGAATCTGTCTACTGGATTTTTGTTCTCGGTGCCCATATCACTTGCTGGGATTCTGACAAAACAACAATGATACTCAGACCCAAAATCCAAGCAGGAATGCCTTTGGCGGAATTTAAACACTGAGCAAAACACCCATTTTTGGCCCTTGAACTTATTACGGGCTAACAATGACACTCAGAACCAGAATCCAAGCAGAAATGCCCTTGGCAGAATTTAAATACTGAGTAAAACAGTGATTTCTGATCATTTTGAGTCTGGATTTTGAATCTGTCTACTTGGATTTTACTGTTGGGTACGTATATCACTTGCTCGATTTTGGTTGTGGGTGCCCACATGACCTGCTGGGATTGCTACAAACCAATCATGCTGCTCATCAAAATCCAAGCAGAAATGCTCTTGGCAGAATTTAAATACTGGGTAAAACACCCATTTTTCGCCATTTCGAGTCTGGATTTTGAATCCATCTGGTTGGATTTTGTTCTGGGTGGCCATATCACTTGCTGGGATTGGACTGCACCAATAATGACACTCAGAACCAAAATCCAAGCAGGAATGCCCTTAGCAGAATTCAAATACTGGGTAAAACACACCCATTTTTGACCATTTTGAGTCCGGATTTTGAATCCGTCTACTTGGATGTTGGTACTGGGTGCCCATATTAATTGCTGGAATTAATATGCAGCAATAATGACACTCAGAACCAAAATCCAAGCAGGAATGCCCTTGGCGGAATTTAAATACTGGGTAAAACAACCATTATGGCCATATCGAGCCCAGATTTTTAATCTGTCTCCTTGGATTTTTGTTCCGGGTGGCCATATCACATACTGGAATTGGAACGAACCATTAATGATGCTCAGAAGATAAATCCAAGCAGGAATGCCCTTGGCAGAATTTAAATACTGGGTAAAACACCCATTTTTGGTCCTTTCGAGTCCAGATTTTGAATCTGTCTACTTGGATTTTGCTGTTGGTGCCCATATCACTTTCTGGAATCATTAATGACCACTAATGACACTCAGAAACAAAATCCAAACAGGAATACCCATAGATGTAGGATGATTATATAATCTGTACCAAATATGGTAAGTCACAAAATTTCACGTATATCGCCTTGCATATGAACACAAACGGTCTGGGCATCGTGATATCTTCTCATATGTCTAATAATATATATATTCAAATGCAGGCATATTTGAAATTGCAATCTCGGAGTCCAATACGGTGCTGGATATGACCCAATATATGGAGGTCAACGGCATACCATAACCACAACACATATACACAAAATAGGCATGCTTGCGCCTGTATATCATACAAAAGATATATATTCCCGGATATCCAATGTTTTTCTCACCTAGTGCATGTACAGGACGCGATATACGCAAAATGATCCTAATTTCTATATATCGTGTAGATTATATAATCGGCGTGCATCTATGGGTACATGCGTGTGGGGGCTTTCTATACAAGTATAACGGTGGTGGAATCAAGGAAAAAGACAAAGAATTGAGGGAGTTACGGGTGATATACGACAACGATCATTTTTTGAACAAAAATCACACGCGCCCTAAGTTCCGCAAATAGCAGTAAGCACTCTGTGCTGAACTTTACTCATTGTATTCGCCTTCAATTGGTACGTCCAGCGAAATGATTTTCCCGTCATATAACGATGGGTTTATTTTGACTTGTATATTTATAAGCCAAGTTTGCTTATTCCGAGCAGTCGAGGAATTTTCGCCCTCCTTCCTTTTCACTGTGGCCGATCTCGACAATGCAGTGCATAATACGTCAGCAGATCATTGCATACTTTTGGGCCTGTCATCTGCTCCGCGAAATTGTAAGACAAGACGATGTCTTCGCCCTCAACATATCCGCATTTCCGGATCTGTATGAATGTTTCCGCTCCAAGTTCCCATTCCTAAGTAAAGGATGAGCATATGCCGACTGAAAGGGGAACGCATATCTCACCGGTTCACTCTGTGCCTCAGTTGGGTGGATCAACGAAGAAGTGCCCGTAGCCGTGTGCGGTTGAAGACACTTCTCACAGAGACACGGCGAAGGGATGAAATCACTGAGTACCAATTAGGATTGTCAAGGAAGGTGGTAAAAGTCCCGGACCTGCCGTAATGGATGGTAATCTCCTCGTTCGGATGAATGTTCCTCTTTGAAATAACTAAAGCCCGGGCCGCACCGGCAGAGCCGTCCCATATCTCCACTGCTGCATTGGGACTGCAGCTATGGTTTATATGGCGGGCAAGGTTAAGCCTATTCGGCACACTGGCGTCCACAAACTCCTTGGAAGTACGCATATTGAAAATCGAGCCTTCAAAAATGCGGAATTGCCCGCACCTTAGGTCCGACCTGAAAGATATACACGCTGCCCTGCCTCAAAAGCTCTTTTTTTTCTTTGGGTCCAATCCTATTGCCTGTATACTCGATGATAAGAGTCTGCCTGGTTAAGATTGAGTGGGCTAGAGAATCGCTCGCATTTAATCACATACTGGGGTATAAGTTCACATGCAAATAGTCCCGTTCCGCGGTCACCGGCATCTCTAACATCCGTTAGGCGAGTTTGCGCAGGTTTCGGACTGCGTGAAGGTAGAAATTATTCGCCCGATGAATTTTGTTGCGTGGAGCTCTTCTCACCAAGGACAACAATCGGTGGCACAGGAGCACAGTGTTTGTGGGTAATAGTTGAGCATGCAGTCCTTGGTGGAATGATGCCTCTCAGAACCTAAACGGTTTCAGAAGCCTGGAAAACTTCCACAAGCTGGAAGAACACACATTCCGTTGCCCGTATTTTACTGCGGGTAAGTTCCTCCCTCTGTCGTTTGCTTCTGGATTCGGTCTCGGCATCTTCAACGAATCGCCGGGAATCGATGCCTAGAGTCTGGGCAGCTGTCGGCGGTCCAGAAAGGGCGTCCATTTGAAGCCTAGTTGTGCCAGAGGAGGATGCTGCCAAGAAACTCGCTGCGACCACATTCTTATATAGGCCCGCGGTCCACAAATATAATCTTCGGGCCCGGTATTCAATCCGGTCCACATGTCGAACCAGAATGATGGATTCCCCGGCTCGCGGACCGAGTGCGCGGCATCTTCCGAACAACAGGTTCCTACATCCACAAACTCCTCGTTATCCCCTCACGTCGCCTCTCCATTCTTCGATCCGCGTATGATGATGTTGGCCATAAAGGGTTCTATGCGACGCGCGCCCTCATAGCCGAGCGCTTCCTGGTGGCCGTACATGGCAAACGACATTGCCTGCAGACTTTTCCGATGGGCTTGGCCAAATGGCTTGCCCCCATAACGGAGTTTGAATTTGGCTCTGATGGCTTATTTACCATTGTGGTACTTTGTCTTGAGCAGCAGCGCCCTGGGACCAGCGTTTCGCCTGGACACGAGGGAACAGCGGCCGGGCCCAAATGGTGCGATCCTCGTATGTAGACACTCGAAATGTATCAAGTCACGCGTTCACAAATGCCTAGTGCAGCGCCACACTGAGTCTCTGCGCGGCGCATTAATTTCACCCGGTGTCAAAGTCACGCGTTTGAAAACGCTGCTCACTGTCCTGGGCATGGAGAAGTCAAACCATTGTTGGCATAAGGCCTAAGCCCTAATATTTATTAAGGGTTAATAAGGCCTTAAGCTAAGGGTTAAGGATTCTCAGAGAAAAAAATTACCCTTAATAACCCTTAAGGCTACGGCCCGGCTGTTCCCGGGGACACCCGGAAGGGGTCGCGGGCGGGCACCTCGAAAATCTGGCCCTAATAACGGAACCTGTCCTCACAATTCAAGAACTCAACATGTCGCTTTCCTGTTTGAAATCTCCGGGTTCGTCATTCAAGAGAATGCCCACTGACCATTCCAGATATAAAGTAAATGAAATTTGTCTTGGAATGGCTTGAAACCGGCTGTACAACGAGCAGAGTAGAGGTTGAAAGCAGACTCTGAGTAACAAAGCCAAAGTAACTAGTACTCCACTGGCTATCGCTTCAGCAAGCCAATTTTGCCAAGGCTTTTGAACGCCTGGCCTCGGATTTGATATGAATTGGATTATAAAGCAAAGCGATGCCCCTGTGCTTTCAGGTGTTTGCCTAAGAATGCAGACTGACCAGCACCTGACAAAGGAATCTGAGGAGGCCATTCTGACTGAAATTCCACTGGCTGTCGCCCCAGCAGGTCGATTTTGCCCAGGGTTTTGAACCAAGTGTGAATTCAGTTTTGATATGAATTGGATTATAAAACAAAGTGATGCCCCTGTGCTTTCAGGTGTTTGCCTAAGAATGCAGACTGACCAGCACCCGAAAAAAGAATCTGAGGAGGCCATTCTGACTGAAATTCCACTGGCTATCGCCTCAGCAGGTGAATTTTGCCAGGGGTTTTTAACTGAGCTCCTGGCCTCGGATTTGATGTGAATTGGATTATAAAGCAAAGCAATGCCCCTGTGCTTTGAGGTGTTTGCCTAAGGATGCAGAAATCGACTCAATGCCGGACTGTCCGCCTCATTTGTCGGATGATGGGGGTGAAAATGAAGATGATAATCCTCCAAATTCGCCGAGCACCCCTTCTCCAATGGAACCACCGAATCCTACTCCGATAGCTTCCCCTCCCATAGTACTTGATAGGGGCTAAATAGAGTTAATATAGTATTTAGATTCTGCCAGGGGCATTTCTGCTTGGATTTTTGTTCTGAGTGTCATTATTGGTGTGTAATAATCTCAGAAAGTGACTTGGGCACCCAAAAGCAAAATCCAAGTAGACAGACTCAAAATGGTCAAAGATGGCTGTTTTAATCAGTATTTAAATTCTGCCGAGGGCATTCCTGCTTAGATTTTTGTTCTGAGTGTCAGGATTGGTGCCCGGCGATCCCAACGAGTGATATGGACATCTACAACCAAAGTCCAAGTAGAGGCATTCAGAATCCGGACTCAAAACAGTTGAAAATGGTGTTTTATCCCAGTACTTGATAGGGGCTAAATAGAGTTAATATAGTATTTAATTTCTGCCAGGGGCATTTCTGCTTGGATTTTAGTTCTGAGTGTCATTATTGGTGTGTAATAATCCCAGAAAGTGACTTGGGCACCCAAAAGCAAAATCTAAGTAGACAGGTTCAAAATCCGGACTCAAAATGGTCAAAGATGGCTGTTTTAATCAGTATTTAAATTCTGCCGAGGGCATTCCTGCTTGGATTTTTGTTCTGAGTGTCAGGATTGGTGCCCGGCGATCCCAACAAGTGATATGGACATCCACAACCAAAGTCCAAGTAGAGGCATTCAGAATCCGGACTCAAAACAGTTGAAAATGGTGTTTCACCCAGCATTGAAATTCCGCCAAGGGCATTCCTGCATGGATTTCGTTTCTGAGGGTCAGTATTGGTGTGTATGGATCTCAGCAAGTGATATGGCCACCCAGCACCAACCCCCAACCTAATGGACTCAAAATGGCGAAAAATGGGTGTTTTGCCCAGTATTTAAATTCTGCCGAGGGCATTGCTGCTTGGATTTTGGTTCTGAGTGGCATTATTGGTTCGGTCAAATCTCAGCAAGTGATTTGGGCACCGGGAACCACAATCCAACTAAACCGACTCAAAATCCAGATTCGAAATGGCGAAAAATGGGTGTTTTACCCAGTATTTAAATTCTGCTGGGGGCATTCTGCTTGGATTTTGGTTTTGAGCATCATTATTGGTGCACAGTAGTTCCAGTAAGTGATATGGCCACCCAGAGCCACAATCCAACCAGACGGATTCAAAATTCGAACTCGAAATGGCCAAAAATGGCTGTTTTACTCAGTATTTTAAGTCTGTTGGGGACATTCCTGCTTGGATTTTTGTTCTGAGTCTCATTATTGGTATGTACTAATCCCAGCAAGTGATATGGGCGCCCAACAGCAAAATCCAAGTAGACAGCTTCAAAATCCGGACTCGAAATGGGCAAAAATGGCTTTCTTACTCAGTATTCAAAATCTACCGAGGGTATTCCTCCTTGGATTTTGGTTCTGAGTGTCATTATTGGCCCACAATAATTCCAGCAAGTGATATGGGCACCCAGTACCAAAATCTAACCCAACAGATTCAAAATCCGAACTCAAAATAGCCAAAAATGGCGGTTTTACTCGGAATTTAAATTCTCATCGCCGAACTGACATAACCATTGCATTACTATAAGGCAGACAATATATGTGGGCCATTGCCGCACATAATAAACTAGGATATTGGCCACGTCCATCGCGGCTATGAAGCTGTTATTTCATCTTTGAGTGTGGGAGATTTCAGTTCAACTTGGATGATCCCACCAAAAATAGACGGATCCTAATTGTCAATTGATCAGAGGTAAGTGTTAAGACACACAATGGAATTTTAGAGAAGAGGTGCACCGTCTAGGACAAAACAGTTCACGAACGGAGAGTGATGGTTTTCATGCCACCAATGCATTATACCGCGGAGAATTGTGAATGCAAAAATGAGTAGGTCTCGGAAGAGCCTGTGGTGCGTCAACTGACAGATCTGATATTCCATGTCCACGACTCACCCTGCCTCCCATGCACCTGCGAAGCCTGGGGGGATTTTTGATCAGATAGTGGCATCATATTCACCAGAAAACCCACGGATTGCCCTGCCCGATGAAATGCAGAATTGGAGGATGCACAGATTGGATGAGATGGGAAAATCCATGACAATCGAAAAGCAGACTCACGAGACATGATAAAGCATGCAGTAGCTTCCGGCGAACAAAGTGGCCGTGTCAGCTGTGCTTCCGAGCCACTGCAATGGCGGTCATATACGATTCAAATGAACTGCTAGAGTACACACCACTCCTATGGTGAAAGATCCCAAGCCTCCAAGAATGAGAAGCCAGAGGATGACTCTGTTGCAGTTGAACAAGGCGTAGACACGCAGAGTGAGAATTGCTGTGAAGTAAAATGCAAGCCCGTAATCAGCTGATAACATGGAGTGATCATATGGAAAGCAATGAACCATAGGTGGTGATGTCCTGAGCCAGGAGAAAGATTTTCTGAACCAGGGCTAGCACCTTGCAGCTATTTCGCAGTCTAAGCTCCAGCCAATATCTTCCGCTCAGGGACCTACATATCCACCTGTCCAGCTGAAGTGAGCAACTGGTGGCATTCAGATGATTGTCACACACCTGGGAGCGGCCAGTTCCAAAGGTGAGCACCACCATGATGAAGTTTGTACTGAGGGCCAAGTAGCGGACAAGCATAAACCAAGGCTTTGGCTGGGGCCACACAATGCGTATTTCAGTGTGAAGAGTAAGCAGATAGTCATGGATGAGGAGGACTATGTGGAAACATGGAAGTCTCATAAACTGAATTCAGATCAAGACGTACCAAGGCCTGCAAGCATGGGCCAGTTGGTCAGTTGTTCTCCAGAGTTTTGAGAAATAGAGTCTGCAGCCATTGCTCCTGAGTGGCACAGTGTCTGAATGAGAGCGGCAATGGGAGGTGAGTCAATGGTGGGAGGGAAAAAGAGGTACAAACAAAGGTGTGGGAAGCAGAGGAAGTGCTGCCCAAATATGTCATAAGCTGAGCAATACACATGTGACCCAATCAGAAGGTTTGAACAAGCACCTGGGCCAATTATATCACACAAGGTAAGCCATTTTTGTTGCGACATCTGTCTATGACGTGAAGGAAAAATTGGCAGGTGAATTGCTCCAAATACCATTGCATGGTGTTGTTGTCATATTTTTTGTTCGTGGCCGGCCCACTGGCTCTATGGGCTTGCGCCAATTTCCAATGATCCCGGCATCCAACATGAAAGATGTCAGGGCTCGACGTGACACGTGGCACCCGGCTCCATCGGGCCCCGGTTACTGTAGTATTTCGTTCAATTCGTATAGTCACGCGTCACACGGCCAAAATTCTACGAAAATTTTCGTAAGTCACTGCATCACAGAGGCGATTTTGGCCTTAGCCGAGCTAGCCGAGGTTAGCCGAGCGCTGCCAGCGGATCAAATTGCCTAAACGGGCTCGGCTACGAAAGGGTCAGTTTGTCACACCGAAAAGAGACGTCACTTCACGAACTGAAATTTTGACACAATCGTTCTGGTCAACGATACAGTCGCAAACCGCAAAGCGAAACGTTCAGCTTCGACCCGCGTTTATTACCTTGTGAGGGCCAAGGCTGGATAACTAGACTCTGTCATGACCCACAGGTATGACATTTTGTGATTTTCCCTTTGCAAAAAAGTTGTACGGTCTGATCTTACGGTGCAGTAGTTCTTATTTGCGGGGCCACAGATCGGACTCTACATTGCTTCTCTATGCCGCCATAGTGATGAGATATGATGGTCAAATGGCTATAGAATCGTTTTTCCCACCAAATGGTATATTTCACAATAAACCCATCATTTACGGCATAGCATCTGGAAAGAAACTTGAAGAACACATTTGCAGCATTCAGGTGTATCTTTGAACCGAACCTGACACTCGTCTTGATTTTCGTGAACCCAGTTCACAAAATTGTTAGGTGTGTCTTTTTATTTTATTTTGTTAGGTGCGATTTTTTTCCGACGTGATTCCAATGGGTCTTTTTGGACTCCCCACTCGATGTAGTGTTTTTTTTTCTCCAGCCAACTTCGAAGTTGTGCTTTCCCCGCGAACTCGCCCAAACATGAGCATTATTTGACAAGGGTGCGTGTTTTGTATTTTTTGCACACTATATGTGCCATATGGCTGTAATGGTGGGCCATAATTATCTGGCACACACGTTGACACTTTTATACACCACCTTCCACAATTTCACAAAAATATTCACCACCTCAGGCCCACACGACCGCGAAATTCACTGTTCCAAATATCCACTCACTGAAAACCCACCCCACTGTTGCAAGAAATTCACACCTCACATTTGTAGCACAACAAAAAAAAAAAAAAAAAAACCACATTGAAACAAAAGGAAAATTTGCACTGCCTGGCTACTCACCAGCGCCAAAGCTGTCCTTGTGAGCATATGACCCCCCAAGCTCCAAATTTCACCGCGGGATGACAGTGCCCTTTGTGGCACAGGGTATGTATAAAAGGTCAATGGCTCCCCGCACTGTAGCTTTCACCCTCCCTCCTCCGGGCATATTATCAATCCAAAGTACACAGTTGTTCCCCCACTACTCAATAGATTCAAGACGGCTGATTCAGATCTGAGCCAGTTCATCATCCAAGCTCGACTTCTTCGCTTGAACAGCACATATGGCGGTAGGTCATCTTTTTGTTTGTTCTATCGCCCCCGTTCTGATCAGTCCACACGACAGAGTTTCCGCAGCCAAGTCGAGTCATGTGTGAGACACTGACTTTGGCCGGAATCAGGACTATTTAGCGCAAGTCATAAACGACCTAGTCACCTCGGGAAATGTAATCCGTGTGTATCAGCGAGGTATGCATCCGTCTTCTCTGTACGGAACGACATCATAATATGACGACCTTCATCACCGGCTAGGGACTCCCGAGTATAAGACGCGATAGTGCACCGCTTCCCGAACGGCATCTCGGAAGTCACGTGTTACGTCGTGGAACCAGATAACGAGATGGCTTTGCGTGGGCTTGTAAGTGCTTTTCTTTTTGGATTGTCGTTATGGGCTTCTAATTTTTACCGCCGGCCCCGCTTCAGATGGAACTCCTTGCAGAGGGAAAAATTCCATTCGGGGTATATAGCATCGCTTATCCATTAGGGGCAGTCACAGTAGTCGTTTCTCGGTCGGTTCTGACGGCGGTTCTTGATTTAAAAAGCGTGGGAGAAGCGCCGAGAAACGGAACCGGCTCGAATGGTAGAACCGCCTCTGGAGGCGGTTCTACCGCGGTTCCGGTTCCGTTCCTCGTTGCCATCTAGGTTGTGTACCATACCACAACTATGTTTATGGCTACTGCTTTGACCACTGCTGACAAATATCTGATGCGCTTCGTTGGGAGTCTTCGCTTAAGCTACCACTGTGAGACGAGCTCAAATGGCTTTCACTCGAAGTATCCGAGTCTCCGGACAGATCGAAGTCCAGGGGAAGGATCTGCTCCTGTGGATTGGCTTGCCGAGCACGGGCATCGGCTCGCTGGCGTCGCAAAGCACGTTGTCGCCCTTTATGGTGGTGGATGTAGGACCTCAGGAGCTTCTTAGCGTGCTCACTGCGTCGCGCGGCGAGAGGCATGAAAGAAGAGGGGTGTGTACAGCCACAAGAGCTGATAAGATAACGACTTATGACTGCGGCCTCCACAACTTTAAAAAAGTAAATCCAAAGCAGAACCGCTGAGAGAACCGCCTTCAAAAATGGGACAGTCAGTTTTGGGAGGCGTTTCTGGGCGGTTCTGTCACTTTCTATTTATAAACAATTCACAGAACCGACATGCAGAAACGCCTCAGAACCGCCCCAGAACCGACTACTGTGACTGCCCCTATTGAATCTCATATTCACCCGAGGGATAATACCATAGCTTGAGAACGGTGGCCATATCTCCGTTCCCAAGATCTATCCACCCAACGAAGGCGTCCTCATTTCTATGAAACAATTTAACCACATTAAGTATGACAAGGAAAAGAAAACTCTTGATGTTGGGGCGGGAGTCATCTGGAGGGACGTCTACAAATATTTGGAACTGTTTGCCTCCGATGTCTCTGACCATGCACCGGGTGTCGTTGGTGGCGTGGGTATCGAGCTCTTCTCCATAATTGAAAAAATCCCGCAGTTCGCACAGCGGTTGATCTGGGAGTGAATCTTTGATCGAACTCTCACAATAGCGCTGCAGATTTCGGCCTGTCAGACTTCCATCTGATCCACTACCTGAAGCGAACGAGTCCGACGATGTCAACTCTTTGAGGCCGCCAGTCCTGGCGTCTCCAACGGAGCCGGAGACGATGATGACTCGAACACTGATGTTCTTAGGATGACCCGTACGATGGCGATATATTGGGCTATGCTGGGAGAAGGCGTCCTAAGGTGGAGTTGAAAGTCCCTCACATTGAGCAGGTATCTCATATTTTGAGGGTCTGTGCTATTGAATCTCGTAAAATTCCAGTCCAATCGGACCTGCTATGCTGTGGAGAGACATTGATGAACTCAAACAAATGCATGTACGCCTAATGTTGATCCTCTTCAAGCCCTGGCGTCATGCCCAGGATTTACGCAATGCTGGAGAGTCATGGGAAGACGCACACTCCAGATTTCACTCGAAATGTTCATCTGCCGTACTAGAGGCCATTGACAATATTCAGATTCTACATGAATGCAAAGTAAGTAGAGATGCGCACTTTGCGAACAAACAATGTGCCGAGATTTCGCACCAAAACAGTATTTTGACCACTGTGCAATCATTTCAACCCGGATTTTGACAGGGTCTTGCTGGGAGGATAGCCAGCAAAATTTGGGTTCAAACTGTTGCTTCAGATTTATTTTGATGGCCCTGGTGCTTTTGAAAAGGAGCACAGGGCTCTCCATGCCAGTCCAAACAACTGCAGGTTGTCACCAAAGAATGTGCCAAGATTTTGCACCAAAACAGTATTTTGACCACTGTGCAATCATTTCAAGCCAGCGAAATTTGGGTTCAAATTGTCTCTTCAGATTTATTTTCACTGTCACTTCAGATTTATTTTGACGGAACAGGTGCTTTTGAAAAGGAACTCAGGGCTCTCCATGCCAATCCAAACAAATGCAGGCCGTCACCAAACAATGTGCTGAGATTTTGCACCAAAACAGTATTTTGGCCACTGTGCAATCATTTCAAGCCGGATTTTGACAGGGTGTTGCTGGGAGGATAGCCCGCGAAATTTGGATTCAAACTGTCACTTCAGATTTATTTTGATGGCCCTGGTGCTTTTGAAAAGGAGCTCAGGGCTCTCCACGCCAATCCAATGTGCCGAGATTTTGCACCAAAACAGTATTTTGACCACTGTGCAATCATTTCAAGCCGGATTTTGACAGGGTCTTGCTGGGAGGATAGCCAGCAAAATTTGGGTTCAAGCAGTCGCTTCAGATTTATTTTGATGGCCCTGGTGCTTTTGAAAGAAGCTCAAGGCTCTCCATGTCAATCCAAACAAATGCAGGCCATCACCAAACAATGTGCCGAACACGCTGAGATTTTGCACCAAAACAGTATTTTGACCACTGTGCAACCATTTCAAGTTGGATTTTGACGGGGTCTTGCTGGGAGGATAGCCAGCGAAATTTGGGTTCAAACTGTTACTTCAGATTTATTTTGACAGCCCTGGTGCTTTTGAAAAGGAGCTCAGGGCTCTCCATGCCAATCCAAACAAATGCAGGCGGTCACCAAACAATGTGCCGAGATTTCGCACCAAAACAGTATTTTGGCTACTGTGCAATCATTTCAACTCGGATTTTGACAGGGTCTTGCTGGGAGGATAGCCAGTGAAATTTGGGTTCAAACTGTCACTTCAGATTTATTTTGACGGCCCTGGTAGCTTTGAAAAGGAGCTCAGGGCTCTGCATGCCAATCCAAACAAATGCAAGACCTTGGGGATCTCCATGCCAATCCAAACAAATGTAGGCCGTCACCAAACACTGTGCCAGAGCCCTGAGCTCCTTTTCAAAAGCACCAGGGCCATCAAAATAAATCTGAAGTGACAGTTTGAATCCAAATTTCGCGGGCTATCCTCCCAGCAACACCCTGTCAAAATCCGGCTTGAAATGATTGCACAGTGGCCAAAATACTGTTTTGGTGCAAAATCTCAGCACATTGTTTGGTGACGGCCTGCATTTGTTTGGATTGGCATGGAGATCCCTGAGTTCCTTTTCAAAGGCACCTGTTCCGTCAAAATAAATCTGAAGTGACAGTGAAAATAAATCTGAAGAGACAATTTGAACCCAAATTTCGCTGGCTTGAAATGATTGCACAGTGGTCAAAATACTGTTTTGGTGCAAAATCTTGGCACATTCTTTGGTGACAGCCTGCATTTGTCAGTTTGAACCCAAATTTCACTGGCTATCCTCCCAGCAAGACCCTGTCAAAATCCGGGTTGAAATGATTGCACAGTAGCCAAAATACTGTTTTGGTGCGAAATCTCGGCACATTGTTTGGTGACGGCAATCAGGCTTGGAATGATTGCACAGTGGCCAAAATACTGTTTTGGTGCAAAATCTCGGCACATTGTTTGCTGACGGCCTGCATTTGTTTTGGATTGGCTTGGAAAGCCCTAAGCTCCTTTTCAAAAGCACCAGGGCCATCAAAATAAATCTGAAGTGACAGTTTGAACCCAAATTTCGCTGGCTATCCTCCCAGCAAGACCCCGTCAAAATCCGGCTTGAAATGGTTGCACAGTGGTCAAAATACTTTTTTGGTGCAAAATCTCAGTGAGTTCGGCACATTGTTTGGTGATGGCCTGCATTTGTTTGGATTGACCTGGAGAGCCTTGAGCTCCTTTTCAAAAGCACCAGGGCCATCAAAATAAATCTGAAGCGACTGCTTGAACCCAAATTTTGCTGGCTATCCTCCCAGCAAGACCCTGTCAAAATCCGGCTTGAAATGATTGCACAGTGGTCAAAATACTGTTTTGGTGCAAAATCTCGGCACATTGTTTGGTGACAGCCTGCATTTGTTTGGATTGGCATGGAAAGCCCTGAGCTCCTTTTCAAAAGCACCAGGGCTGTCAAAATAAATCTGAAGCCACAGTTTGAACCCAAATTTCGCTGGCTATCCTCCCAGCAAGACCCCATCAAAATCCGGCTTGAAATAATTGCACAGTGGCCAAAATACTGTTTTGGTGCAAAACCTCAGCACATTGTTTGGTGACAGCCTGCATTTGTTTGGATCAGCATGGCCCCATGTTAAATACTCCCCGTACCTATATTGTTAATGACTTCCGAGTCCTGTCCCTTAACTGTCACAAATCATATATTGTTCTTTACTCCCTCATTAATTCCACGAACCCCGATGAACACGACGTCATCTGCATCCAAGAACCCTCTCCCGATCTCTCAAAATTCTCGTCCCTCTCATCCGTTCACTGGGTTCGTTTCCTCCCTACGTACCGTACCCCATCTCCCGATGCCTTACTTTACATTAATGAAACAATCCCCCCCTCTAGTTACTCACAAAATACCATAGACTCCTCCTACTCGTCATGAGCAAAAGTAACCGGAAATTAGGAATCGGCCTAGCTCAATTCAATTCAATTCAATTCATGTTCCATTATCCTCACTGTGAGCTGTCTTCGGCTCATGTCGGAGTCTAGTAGTACATCAACTGCATCACTAATTGTAATCATTCCACCGATCTATCGTAATCCTCCAGACTCTCTGCAAGTGGTTCCCATAATGGATAAGGCCCCAAGGTCACCTGGCCAGGTGACCCTTCCAAACCGATGTGGTTGCTATAGATGGCCAGGGGGTTTCCAGCCTTTCCGTGGCATGTATGGCTATGTATAGCCTTGCAAGGATTTTCCGCTTTTCGTGATGGTACGTCCTGCGACGACACACGAAGTTCGTTTCTCTGTGCCATCTCCTGATTTTCGGGTCTTCGGGCTTCATCCCGTTTCCTGCGTGCGAAGTTTGCGGCGCAGCATACGAGACTCGAGCCCATTTTCTTCTGGAGTGCTCGACATGGGAACCCCTGCGCAGACCACTCCACTCAGCCGCTAAGGAGGCAGGTCTGTTCGGACCTCTGCACGTCTCGCCCCTGCTCTGTGAGCCCAAGCTCCTCCGGCCGGTGGCGGCGGTCATCGAGGCAACGGGTCGCTTTGTCTGATAACAAACCATTACGTCCCATATTCTCTTTTCTTCTTTTTTTTCTCTCTTATCTTTCCCGAATACTTACACTACCCACATCTAATACTCCCATATTCCTTACGGACACCTCATGTGAAGCTTCACCGCCCCCTCCCGCACCGATATAACAATGTCTGCACTTCTGCGATACTTTACACCAAATCTTTACCATACCACGTGATAATCTCTTTCTTATTATTGATCTCTCTTACGGAAAACCTGTAGTAACTATTGACCCACTAGATAGATATACGTATAACCCACTCCACGGACAGCTACCATAGCCAGTAGGCCGCATGTAGTAACACACCTGAAATAATCAAATCAAATCAAATCAAATCAAATCAAATCAAACCTGAATATAAACACTAAGTCTGAATAATCTCAGACTGCACTTGACATGGCACAGCAAGAGTTTGTTGAGCTCAAGGGCGTTCCACATCTAAGGGATCTCCTACGTAGGTATATAAGTATATTATATCATATATGGTGCCGGACTGCTCAAAGCAATCACGTGTTCTTATCCTTAGTTTAAGCCCTCAAGATCGGTTCTCGGCCCCGCTTACCTCCCGCAGCAACTCCTCGTCCGTTTGCTCGGCTCAATTCACGGCATGTGCCTCACCCTTGACGTCCTTCGAATGGGTATGCAAGTCACTTCGTCGTGACCTGCACCCTATTTCTCTCTTTTTTTTCAGCCACGGGCTTCCAGGAGCCTCCATCATCTGGGTATTCACTGCGAGCATGTGAACGAAGAGTCCTCTTGTTATCCTTCTAAGTAGTAGGCACTTGCTGTCCAACAAATTGCAAACATTCAATGCATTTTGTTTTTGCCACAACGTGCAACGCTGAGAAATAAATACAGAAGAAATCGTAATATCTCTCCCCTGCATCCACAGGCATCCTCCAGATTTTACCACCAGCTGGTGGCCAGCGGGACCTGGCCCCTGCTGTGGCCATAGGAGAATGATGCTGGCGGCAACCTGAACTGCACCTGGCTGCCATTCTCTAGTGGCATGTAAACTCATGTATACGGCAAAGAAACTGAGGGTTTGCTCGTGGGCTTGATGGAAAAACCGCATTATTACGAATGTGGTGTAAGAATTTATGGCTGAAGAATATGTAGCGGCGGTGCTCCAGGCTGACTTGGGCGCCGCGCGGGTCGAAACAGGTCGCCCTAATCGGTACGGACGATGTAACGATTGCAACCCACCCCTATAAAGACTGTTTGTTGGAATTCATTGGTCGGGCCGGTGCGAGCTGCACGGAGCTCGGAACGTCCACCGATGGCCGAGATCTACTTACATAATCATTCCATCATATTCCGCCGTTTTGTTTACGCTATCCGTTTGCCTCCGTACGTCCATCGTGTACGCATAGGACAAACGTATTCTACCTCTTTGTTGCTGGCTTTCTCTCTCTTGCTTGCCAACTTGTAGCCTCGCTGGGATTATCTCAACACTGTTTAGCTGTATTAGCATTCGGCGGTGCCGAATGCCCTTAAATACCTTTATTTACCTTAGTTTACTTACTTTTTACTCTTACTTCTTACCACCATACGGACTTCTAACAATTCTACACATTGTTCGACGTCTTTGGTGACTTGTGAGAGTCAGAGTCGTTACAGACGAGAAGCGCGCGTTCACGGCTTTGGTGGCGATATCAGCCAAGGGGGAAGCGCTCCCGATCCAGTGTGTGTACGCAGGGAAAACTGACCTCAGCGTCCCAACGGCTTCAGCCACGAACCGCAAGGAGTGCGATGCCGCAGATTTTGCCTTCGTATTTTCCGGCAAACGCGGAAATCGCTAGTCGAATCAGAAGACAATGCGCGAGTGGATCAACGACGTAGTCGTCCCTTACCTGGTGCACCAGCGAGCCCTGCTCGGCCTGCCTCCTTCACAGAAAGCACTTCTGATCATCGACGTCTGGTCTGTTTATCGATCAAAAGAATTCCAGGACTGGCTCCGGGAAACCCACCCCAATATCTTCATCGACTTCGTTCCGGCCAACTGCACAAGCATCGGACAGCCGCTAGACGTCGGAATCAACCGCCCATTCAAGCACGCCGCAAAGGTGGCGTACCAATCGTGGCTCGTAGATGTCCTCCTTGAACAGCGGCGCAATAACGAGAAGCTGGATCTCGACACGACTCTGCCGGTGCTTCGGGACGCGAGCGTTGGGTGGATCTGGCAAGGATTCCAGCCGATTCAAAACAAGGAATTGATACTGAAGGCAAGTACTTACCATGTGCCGTATCCCTGTACCATCCATACCACACCGCACCCTACACTGACACGGGCTTCGTGGGCAGCATGTGCATGACCCTGGCACGCGCCCGTCACACTAGCCCGCGGCAGGTACGGGCCCGGGCAGGGCGGCGCGTACAGTCTCGCCTCCGACAAGGTGCTTCCACAACGCGCGAGGAGGGTGGTCACAGGCGGTACTTTGACGGCGCGCATAGTGGTAGCAGCGATGGCAACGGCGACGGGGACGGTGGGGAGAAAAAGGACGGCAACAGCGATGAGCGATTATGCGCACACTGTATTTGTATTGCCAATGAATCAAATTCTTTCAAAAACGAGAACGCGCGACATGGAGATAAATGCTGCGCAACATTAGGAAAAAGGTACAGTACAAAGCTATAAGATTAATCTTCGTCCGAGTCGTAGCCCTTGTCAAGTAAAGACTGAATAAAAGAGCTAAACCCCGTCACGTCCTCGGGGACCACGTCCTTCTCAGCCATCTCCAACTCCAAATGCACAATTTCCTCGTCTCTCGACGTCCCGGCTGTAAAATCGAGTGGGCGGCCTTTCTTGATGGAAAACTTGAGCATCTGGAGGGCTTACATCAAATAGGCCGCCGTCCGATTGCGCCTGTCCGTGTCGGTCTCGGCACTGGAGGAAATACCTGCTCGCAGGGGACGGCAGACCCTTCGACACACCGTATTCACGCGTTTCCCGCCCCTTTTCGCCTTCGCTGACGCATTCCCACGGTGATCCCGTATCTCCGACGAATTATGTGCCCGAGCCACGTCCCTGGCCCTCGAAACAATTTAATTCATGCCGGATTTGTTCAAATACTGATTCAAAGGCTTCAACAAGTTTGACGATACAGATGCATATATCATTGCTATGTGTGAATCTGCTTGGTTGGATATCTGATGTTGCACACTAATTCCTTGCAAAAGTCATCAACCCCTCGATTCGGCTGGAGTGGATCAAGAAAAACTGGTCCTCTCAGGATCAGGAGAGGGCGAGGCATATTAAATATGGTACCGGGGCACATTACAAATTACATTGCCTCTGTTGACTGAACTTTGAAGATGATGACTTATCGTGACCAGGACACGGGAAGTCCGATGACCCGTTCTAACAGTCCTGGATCTCAGGGTTCCCGCCAGTCGCCCCGATCTCGTTACACACTCTTATGACTCTTAGCTATGCTCGTACGGATCCTACCGAGACCTCTGCGCGTTTGCCGAGGGTCACTGTGCATCGTTCGGCCCAGAATCCAACATGAAAGTCCTTATTTCGCCGCTTTCGCGGCGGCAGCACTGCGGGGGAGGTGTGAAAGGAAAAGGGCGGGAGTTCGGGGTGTGCAGGGCGATCATTCCGCACGGCGAATTTAGCTTCCGTATCCCCGTGTTCATTCGGGGTGAAATCGCGCCTCATAATGTATTTCAGCTGCGTTCCGCAACCCCGTGCCTCACAATGGCATTTTGAACCCTGTGCCCCACAATGGAACTGGCCATTATAATGTATTTCGGCCGGAAATCAGTGCTTTCAGCAAGCACTACATTTTGAAAAGCACGACTACCATTTGCATTTTGAAAAGCATGACTGTATTGCCACAGTTTACATTTTGAAACGCGTGACCGGCTTGCCATCGCCGCAATTCCAGCACGGTCCCAGAGCCGTTTTTTGAAGCGCTGGAACTTCCAATGGATCGCCCTGATTTTTGGGGTCATTCCATCTAGTATTGACCTTGCTGGAGGGAAATCAGTGCTTTCAGGGAACATTACATCTTGGAAAGCACGACTGTATTGCCACCATTTGCATTTTGAAAAGCATGACTGTATTGCCACCAAATTCGCTGGTCAAGGATTTCAAAAAGCTTTGACTTGAATAGAAAATCTGTTTTGACAAATGGTGACAAGTAACACGTCGACAAGAGAACCAATAAATATCTTGTTCATTGACTGCGTAGTGGTGAGTGAAACGCGCCGGCCCGGCATTTATAATCCGTTGGTAAGTCAGGAACTGATACGCTGAATGAACTTGAAGTTTACACCGATGGTTCGCCAATGATATTAGACCAACACTAACACATCTAATCATCCTTTTGAATTGCCTTAGACAATTTCAATTACAGTACGTGTAGAACGGAGACATCGAGAGAACGTGATGGTATAGAGCAAGGAGTTGAGAGACTACACTACATAGGGACGAGTGCGTATATGTGATGACCAATATCTCCAGCCTGACAGTGAGTTCCCAGGCCATTTTCCGGGCCGCGCTTGCCAGCACTGGAAAAGCCTGATCGTTGCAAACATTTCCAGCTTTTCAGATCCCGACTCGAGCCATTATTACCCTTTCCAGAGGGCAATTATGTACTGGTTTCATTGCGATGCCGAACGCTGCATTGAGATGCCGCGAATGGCTTTATATTACTTGACATCATCATCCTTTTGAATTGCAAAGCTTTACATTTTGAAACGCGTGACTTTACATCATAATCCTCGCCCGAAAACGAAGAATGGATGGCCCTGATCATTGGGAACATTCACAGCTGCTGGGCCGATCATCTCGTTGACCCCTCAATCTCTTTCCGCCCTGGATGCTATGTGGGGGTCCGTCGTGGATCCCCGCGCTACAGCAAGGGGGAAAACGGTCGACGCCGCGCAATTAGCGAC